>APFE031662948.1:2096-18892 GCA_000404065.3 Pinus taeda | reverse complement strand
ATGCTTCTTCATATCAGCTTGGGTTCTGCCTTCCCACCAAACCAAGGCAGTGCCTCCTAGGCATAGGCTTGCCAGCTGAATCTTACTCTTGTCTGAGTCTATGTTCTGTACCCTGCAATATACATCAATTTGTCTAATCCAATTGTCCAACTTTTTAATATTTAGCTCTCCATCATATATAAGCAAATCAAATTTAACATCTAGTTTAATCAAATATGTTTTCTTATTATGCACAGGGCTATTAGGAGGTGTAAGAAAGCTTTCTTCTTTCCCTTTCCCTTTTGTGTGGTCATGGGAATGAGATTCATCTTATTCTTTATCTTGTTTAGAGCCTAATGAATATTCATCCTTATGCTTTCTAAAGTCCCTATACATTTCTTCTACCATAGACTTTATAGCTAGGAAACTTTCTATGAATTGAGGATCTAGCCCTATAGAACCTTCCTCTGACATTGTCTTCTGAGAATAGACTCTCCCAATTTCAGGGTTAGTTTCCACCAACTCTCCTTCTCCTAATTTGAGCTTTGATGTAGTGAGCATTCAGAGCTAAACCAACGCAAGCTTGTTTAACCTAACAACCTATTGCTCTGATACCACTTGATCTGATAATCACCCTATGAGTGACATCAGTTAAAGTTTTATTAAACAAAAGGTATTACAGACTCATGTGCCGGTGTGTTTTTTGTGTTATTTAAGCAACGGATTGATCAGATTGCCAATACACAAACATTTCAAATGGAAAGAAAACAGAGAAATACAGTAAGCAACCACAAAGACACAAGAAATTTTAATAAAGAGTTCACCCTATTCTCCAGAGCTACGTCTCCGGTCTAGCTTTCAGTGGTGGCCTTGTTTTATTGTGTCTTTAAACAGAGAATTACAATACAGGGACTCAATGTGAGTTCTCCTGAAGTAGGGTTTGCTTGGCAGGGTGGTTCTTGGATTCCCCAAGCCACTGGAGTACACAGTCTCTTCTTCCCACCAACTCTGTGACCTTCTGGTCTACAGTGGTAAAAGCCCAATGTGGTGCTTAGCCCAGACAGATCCCTCGATGGGGTGGCTCGAACCTCTCGATCTCGGTGGTGCTCGATGCTGCTGCTGCGTCAGCTCGGCCCTCTGTCTCGTCCTGCTTTTCTCTTTCTTTACTGTCTTCTTCTCTGTGTATTATGTCCTCCTCTCGGATTCTGGTCCTTTTTCCTTCATCTCTCGGACCTCACTCTAACTTCCACTTGACTATGTATTCTGTCTCCATTCATGGATTTTAGCCATTCGTTTCCGCCCCTGTTTAGTTCCTCTTTCGCCTCTGTCAATTCGCCTTCTGCAGTTGCACTTGGAGTTCCCTGTTTGGCATCAGCATGAATGCTCAAGGAGTGGCCACGTGTCTTCATCTGAATAGCGCCAACCTGCTCGTTGGTTCGTTTCTTCAGTTACGTTGTGGATGCATTCTTCCTCCACCATGGCTGTCAAACGGATTCCAATTCCCTTTAGAATGCAGCTTAATTCCCTATTGATTCTGCTTCCTCCATCGGGTGCAATCTCAGCCGTCCAATCTGGGCTCCTCCAGATCCATCGTCATACGATGTCTCGCGCATTTGAATTTCTCGACTAATAACGCGCAATCAACAACAGTTTTCTCTCACCTTCGCTGCCACGTGTCGACCGTTGAGTGGGATCGCTCTGCTTTCTCCAAAACCGTTTACCATTTGAGGGTGCCCCAATCAATAGCGCAGCTCCCGCCTTTGTACGTTACTGCTTTTTGTTTCTCCACCCACGATTCTCTGGCTCCCAATGCGATCGAGTGCTTAAGGCTCCTCCATTTTGGCCCTGTTCGCCCAGCGATGCGTGATTAGCACTAGGCACTAATTGTGCATCGAAAATCACCTCCTTTTCCCAATCTGGGGCTCCCAAGGGCTACTTTGACCTCCTGCGTAGTCTCCATGGGCCTTGGTCAGTGCGCTTTGATCGGGGTCCTCATCGTTCCACACTAGTTGCCATTGCCACTAGTTTAGGGTGTTTTTGATGTTGTTTTGGATTCTTTAAATATTTTTTTCATCCCGATACAGTCATGGTTCTTTGACAATGTTTTATGGATCCAATTCGGATCAAGGGGAGACACTTCCAGATTCGCATTATGGCAAAGTTTTCTTTCTTAGCGTATGGATAAATTTGTACCCAATTCTTATTTAAAGTTAACAGATGCTCAATTGTGTCAATGTTCATGTCAAGGGGACTGATAATTTGTTTCCAGCAATGCCTTGCAATGGCACAGTTCAAGAAAACACGATGAGTACTTTCTTCTTCTTTTTGACACAAAACACACATAGAGGGCCCATGGATTCCTTTTTTCCTTAAATTTTCCGCTGTAAGGATCTTTACTTTTAGAAGAGTCCAAGCAAAAACTTTAATTTTGGGAAGGCATTCATTCTTCCAAATAGCTGACCAAAGGCTCCAATTTTCATAATTGTTGTAATTTTGGAGGAAGTTGTATCCTAATTTAATAGTGAAATTTCCTCCGCTTGGATCCCATATATAGCTTCCCTAGCTCTTTTTATTTATGGGGGTTGCTCATGTAAGCAGGAGCTTTAGCTTTTCCCACTGATTTGTTAATCTATTTGGAAGAGGCTGCTCTCTCCAAGCAGTCCATCTGTTTTATTCCCACTCTGAGATAGAGTATAAAGAGGTTGTGCCTTTCTCCTCCATCCAATATTTCAAGCCTCTTAAATTTTGATTTTGAGTCAAGGGAGCTGCCCCCATTATTCTATCATTCCAAATGGAAGTGTCTTTCCCGTTCCCTGGGTTCTTAGAAATATGATCTCTGATTTGAGGGATAATTTTCTTGATAAGTTTCCAACCTTGGGTACACATACGATCTGGGATCAATTAAGTAAGCATCTTAGACCTCTGACAATTCAGGTATTTCCTAGACAGAGCTTTGCCCCACCAATGATCCTTCCCATTTAGCATTCACCAAACAAGCTTGATACCGAGAGCCTTATTAGTTGAACTAGGGAGTCTAATAGAGATTCCTCCTTTTTTGAAAGGGAGGGTAACTTAGTCCCAACGAACAAGACTAAATTTTTTGGAATCTTGCTTCCCACCTTGCCAAAAAAATCTCTAGTGATAAGCTCCATTTTCTAATGTATGCTAGCTGGGGCCAAAATTATAGCATACTGATAAATTGGTAAAGCTGAAAGGAGATCTTTAATTAAGATAGTTTTTCCTGCAAGATTTAGCCACATCATCCCCCAACTTTGAATTTTTCCCCTCATTTTTTCAATTTGTTTGTTCCAAATCTCTACCTTTACCACTTCTCTTGCCAGTGGTAACCCAAGATGAGTGAAATGGACCCATTTTAGCTGAATCGGGATTTCCATAATTTGAGAGATCCTCTGCATAGTATTGTTTGGTACATTCCAAGTGTAGATTCTGCATTTTTTATTATCTAGGAGACCTCCTGAGATAGCAAGAAAGTCATGTAGAACCTTTTCGAACCGCTTGGATATAATACTAGAAGCTCCCCCAACAAGAAGAGTATCATCAGAAAAGAGCGAATGATTTATTTCTTTAACCCCTCAAGCTATTCTAATCCCAGTGATTTCCCTTTTTTCTCTCTGACTTTCGAGCTGTATACTTACCATTTCTGCCATTAAGATGTAGAGAAACGGGAAGATTAGGCATCCTTGTCTAAAGCATCTTATGCTTCGAAAGTATCTACTTAGCCTCCCATTAATCAACGTAGCAATCCAAGGATTGGAGATGCAATCCATAATGATCTCAATGAACTTGGTAGAGATGCCGAACTTTTGAAGAGCAGCAACAAGGAAGTGATGACTTACTCTGTCAAAAGCATTGGCCATATCCAGCTTTATGACCATACCCCTTTCATTTCTTTGGATGCTACTATGAATGGCTTCTTGAACAAGAATTACATTATCTCTTATCTGCCTTTTTGGGACAAAGCCACCTTTATTTTCAGAGATGATACAAGGCAAGATTCTTTTCAGTCTATTTGCCAATATTTTTGTGATGATTTTGTAAGAGGAGTTACATAAGGAGATTGGCCTGAATCTATCGAAGGGGATAGGATTTGGCTCTTTTGGTATTAGTGCCAAATGAGAAGCTTTGGTGTTTTCTTCCACTTTTTTTTTTTTGAAAACGTTCTTAATCATTCTAACTAGATCTTTTTTATTGTATCCCAATGATTCTTGTAGAAAGTAATGGTGAAACCATCTGGGCCCGGGGATTTTTCCGGGTGCATGCTCCAAATTGCCTCTCTTATTTCCTCTTCTGTAACCTCTTTCTCAAGTTTACTGTTTTGTTGTTCATTAATTTTGCTACTGATTTGTTGAAGGAAATCTGCATTGTCCATTTGCTAGTCCCCTACTAATAGAAGGCTTTTATAATGATTATCATCTTCCTCTTTAATTTCCTCCCTTCCCTTTATTTCCTGTCCTTCCACTTGGATTTTATCAATTTGGTTGCCTACTCTTCTTATCTTAAGATTGTTGTGAAAAAAAGTGGTGTTCTTTTTCCCCTGCTTTTAGCCAAAGACATCTTGACTTTTGCCTGAGTTCCTCCTATTCTTGCCTATTTTTATTGTAAAAGGTCCAAAAAAAATTATTTTTCATGGGCATATTCTTGTTCAATGTCTTGCTGATTTTCTTTTTCTTTGCTCTAGTTTTCAAATTTCTGTTGTAGCTTTATTTTTTTATTTTTTTCCTTAAGAGCATTTTCTCTTAACCATGTTTTTATTTTTTCTCGTACATTTTTTAGTTTAGTTTCCCAAATGAAATGGGGGGAAACTATAACATCTATTTCCCAACTTTCCTTTATTATTTTACCAAAACCTTCCTTGTTGTCCCAGATTTTGCTATATTTGAAAGGGATCGGTCCATGGTTCTCCAACCTGTCCAAAATCAGCACCACCGGCTTATGATCAGAGGCTGATGTGTGCACTATTTTGCTTTTGATGGATGGAAAGCTTGTTGCTATATTCTCTTGAATCAGAATCCTATCTAGTCTTTCCTTTATATTATGTGCTCCTATTCTTTTATTACTCCAAATGAATTTCCCATTACTTGGAGGAATGTATAGCAGTTTGTGCTCTTCTATAAGGTCTTCCAAGGCTGCTCTTGAAGGATCGTTGAAGTAATTACCTCCTAGCTTCTCATATATATTTTGTATTAAATTTAAATCCCCTCCTATGACTAGAATACTTCTTTGAACTTCTTGCACATCTTCTTTTACTGATTCCCAACATAGAGCTTTGTCTCTATAGTGGTTTGGAGAGTAAATATTTATAAAAGTATACCCTTCATTTGTGTTCTTGTTTTTTAGATCTATCCTGACCAAATAGTTGTTGATTTTTTGATTGAAAATTTCCCATTTCTGTTTGTTCTACAACATGCCAATACCTTCTGAGGCTCCAATGGAATCTATAGCTATTCCTTAAAAAAACAAATTGAGTTTTTATCAATTTTTGAATCTCTTGATTGCTAATTTTTGTCTCTTGGATCATTAAAATGTTTGGTTGTTCCTGCATTATTAAGTCTCATGCTGCATTGATTTTGTAAGCAGAGCCCAAACCCTGCTATTCCAAGAGACCATAATCATTATTTACTTGCTTTGTGGTGGGTTCCTTCCTTTTCCTTCTGCTGATTTTTCTCCCCACTTACTTTTTGTTTGCCGAGGAAGGAATCCATTAGCTGTTGGGTGCTAATGGCCATTTCCTTTGCTGCTGCCTCATCTCTAAGTTCTTTGTTGGATTTCCTACCAAATTTTTTTGGTTGCTCCAAAGCATTGTTGGATTCTTTAACCTTATTTCTAGTGAGGATTTGGTCAATGGTGGGTGGGGGAGAGGATAAGCTTTGAGTGGGAGATGAGATGATGGCTAGAGCATTGACTTGTGTAGGAGAACAAGGGGATGGCAGGTCTTCTTCCAGGAGTTCGAATGGGTTGGGGGGCGGATTTACTGAAGGGATCATGCTTATGGGAGGGATAGAGGCTGAAGCTGTGTTTTCATGGGACTGAGTGGGGTTCGGAGCAGCTTGTTTATTATGAGGCTTCTTCCTTTTTACTTGTTCCCAATTATTTTATTGGGCTTCTATATTCTCATAATTCTCTACTTCCTTTATTTTTCTACATCTATTTGCAAAATGACCATATTCATGACATACCTTGCATTTACAAGGAATTTTCTCATTGTCTAGCCGCTGGATGTGAGTCCATGGGTCCACCTTGATTTTTATTGCCTCCGGTAGCCCTTTCCCCAAGTCTACTTCCACACAGATTCTAGCACAGGCATGCATGCTATCTTTTGGCTCATATCTATCTATATACTTGACAACTGTGTTTCCAATAGCTTTGACCAACTCGTCACCCCAACAATGGAGGGGGAGGTGCGGCAACCTAACCCAGACTGGCACAGCATTTGGGATGTCCATCTCAGGGTTGAAATCTGGTGACCATCTATTCAGGTACAAGCCTCTTGAATCCATGAAGTATGGTCCATTTCTTAATATTACATTCTTGTCTTCTTTAGTTTTGAATAGGAACGTGTAATATCCCCTTCCACAGAACGTGATAGCTATTTTCCCTTCTATGTTAGTGCTCCAATTTCTGTCCACCTATTTTTTGAACTGCTCTGGGGTAGGGCCATAACCCTCTAAATTGACCAACCAATCCTTGTTCAAGTAAAGAGATGGCATCTTTTCTAGGGAGATTTGGAGGTAAGGATATCTCTGGTATGTTAGCTAACGTTTTCACAAATTTGCTTTTAGATGGCCTAGTTTTTGGAGCTTCGTATTCTGCTATTAATGATGAAAATGCCACTTCTTAATCATCGATTCCTTACTGAGAGAAGATTCGTCCCCTGCCAGAAGGGGCATGATGGAGGAAAAAACTCAGTAGTAGGAGGCTACTGAGAGAGGGGGGTGAGAGCAGGGAACTACCTAGGAAGGCAAGATGTCACAAAGAGGGGCCGGTCGAGAAGAAGGAAGCCCAACAACAGGAGGCTGCCAGGCGAGGAGGCTGCAGGAGGCAGCGAAGGTTGTGAGGGTGGCAAGGTCAGACCTGCGCGCAATCTCTGTCTCTCCACGTGACTCTCTCCTTTTTAAATTTAAAAATTATATAAAAAAAAACTAAATTAAATAAAAAACAATTAATAAAAAATAAATTAAAATTAAATAAATTAAAAAAATTAAAATATAAATTAAATAAACATTTAAATTTTTATTTTTATTTAAAACGCCCCTTCCCCCCTCTCAGCCCACTGCAATGCCTCCCTCTCCCTCCTCACCCCCTCGCTCCCCCACTGCAGCCCCTCCACCTCTCCCCTCTCACATCCCCCTCTCTACTCCCCACCGCACACCCTCCCTCCCCACCGATCCCCCTTCCCCTCCCACCCCTCGTACGCCTCCTCCCCCCCTCACCCGCTTCCCCTCTCCAGCCGACCCTCCTTGCCACCCCCAACCCCCAACGCCCTCTCTAGTTGGCCTTGCCATTGTTGACACGGGTTCATTAAGTAAATCGGCTCTCTCTCTTTTTCTGCTTCTTTAAAAATTTCTTTTAGCCCTGGAAGTGATGGACACTACTTGGTGGAATGGTCCTTGGTGTAGATAGTGCATGCCTGGACCATGTCCAATGGACACTCCCAATGACTGTGCTTCTTTCGGCAGCGTGGGAAAAAAATGACTAAATTCTCTTATGTTAAGTCTTGTTTCTGTTTGGCCTGTAGGACGTCCAACTGCATTGTAAGAGTGCCTAAGATTTCTATCTTGAAGTCCTCCAGGAGGTTACCAATTTCTACTCTTGTCATGTCTGCACTAGGTGATTTGCTTCCTCTAGTCATAGAATCTCGGCTTCCTGACCCGGTGTTTCCGGGAAAACTAGTATCTTTTCAATCAACTAGCCCTCTAGGTTTGGAAACTACCCTAGAAACAACAGTTCAAAGTAATTCAACGATTTCTTCTATGCAAAATAGATAAGAGAAAGATGAGAGGACCAACCTGAAACTTTTGCTTAATCCTTTGCTTGATCTTTCTCCCCCTTGACAGAGCTTGCAACACCTCTCCGTACTTATCCCGCTTGAAGAGTACCTGTAGAAACACAGTAGAAAACTACCATCAAAGCATCTTGATCTATTGTATCATAAGCATTATAGAATCAGATGTATAATGAACATACAATGACATTCAGAAATAATATCATTCACAAGTGCACAATTATATGGAAGAAAACTTGAAGAACTTTATCAAAAAGAAGGGAGAATTACAACCCAGTTGCCTGATCCAACATCATCCTCCCAACATCAATCCCTCTTCACCTCATGAAATACCAGTATCACACCAACAACACAATGCTCTTATCTCAAATACAAACTATCAGCACTTCCTTGCAATTCACAATACTCCAGTCTCTAGATCTCTTAGATGAGGGATCCATTTATAGATGTGTGCAAGGGTGTGAGTCATCTCGGGGTTTTGATTAGTGTCATTCCACTTGTTACAATGGATTCCACTTGTTATAATTGGTTCCACTTGAAGATTTCTTGGATCTCTTACTCATCCCTGGGCAAATTTAGAGAGGCAAGTGTCATAAGAGAAGTTTCTAGAAGATTTCACGAGTATCCACTTAGCAAACTATCTCGTACATTTGTCCATCCTCACCCATTGTGCCCTAAAGAAGGCCTAATCAGTATGCATCACACCTAAGCAGTGTAACACTCAGTATGCATCACACCTGGCCAGTGTAGCAGTCAGTATGGCTCAGTTTGGGCCATTTCTGGATGGTTTTTCAAGTGGGACTTTTGGGGAATGATGTAATCAGATGACCATGATCTTTTAGGGTATGGAAAAAATATTTTAGGGGTTGAAAATCCCTAGCTTATCGACATATAATATTGGGGTCAAAGTGCCCAAATAAGTCTATAACAGTTGCCCCCTAAAGCATGAAGTCGTAAATCTTGATCTCGGGAGAAATGCTTTATCATGAGGATCTAAGGTTTCGAACTAGAAGGTGACCTGTATAAGATACAATACAATCCATCATCATCATATAAATTTCATGATCTAGCTGAGGTGGGCATTCCTGTGCTCAACTTTATAAATTCATTTCATGTACATAGAACAGATATTCATCTGCATATGCAGACTGGTGATTCTTCAGTTGTAGAGTCATCATTCTTGGTCTAAATGACCATTCGCGCAATTTCTATGTACATTTGATCTCTTTATATCCCTGAATATATCATAGCCTAGATGGATGAAACTAGATCCGAGGTCTTCAAAATTCATTCAATCTTCGCCCGATGTACAAGTCGATCCATGTGAAAAGATGTTCTAAAGTCGAAAATGGAACGACATCGCCCAATTACCAGCCAATAATGTGAGCTGTTAACAGACGCGAGAGGAATCACCGATAATGATAATGACCCTCAAGGTACTACAATACAATTCACGTGGTGTGAATATATGATCCGATGTCGAACACCATGCAAAATCTTTCGGTCGAAGGCCATTGATGCCAACCTGTCGCCGGAAGTGAGAAACTTGCCATTGAGGCATGCAAGCTTCAAAGTACTGAAAGGGTTGTTTCTAAGTCAACTTCTTGGATAATGTGTTGACGTCGACAAGAAGTGACCCATCGTAGGAGGGTCTTAATGTATCCCACATCTATGACACGAAACGTAGCAAATGATTTTTGGAGGTGAAAAAAATTTGACGACACAAGGTTTAGGAATGGGGGTCATGAAAAATGAAGGTTGAAGGTATTGCAGTGGATGAGGCATTAACTGGGTTTGTGGTTTCTCAACTGAATGACTTCTCTTGAACATGTTGATGACACTAAGATGGATTGGTAGCATTAACCCCAAAAGATGGATGGTGTGAAAGACCAATGGTGAGATGACCAGTAAACGGAATAACCCAAGCCGACTCAATTGTGGTGATGGAATGAAAGTGTCATGTTCAAGAGCAACCTGCTACCATAAATTTCTTCAAGTTTTCTCCCCTTTTTCCCCAGTCATTGCTGACCAGTACCTCTTTATTTTTGGCAATCTTGAGGAGGATAACATAAAACTTTTCGCTATGTTTTAACGAGTCTAGCGACAGTGAAACTCGCTCTTGTCTAGAATGGACAAGTTTGTCGCTATTGTTTTAACGAGTTTAACAAGAAGGATAACTCAGTCCTTTTCATGTTTAGAGAGTTTGAAAAGGGACAAAAAGGGAACTCTAGTAGTTCTTTTTCATAGCATAATCCCTTAAGTCTGAAAAAGGATAAAATAATACAAAAGGGATGACTTTTCCGATCACTTTAACAAGCCGAAAAATACAAGCACTCGAAAATTTTCATGAGATAATCCCTTCGGTCTAAAAAAGATTAAAGAGGGATGGCACTTCCAATCACTTTAACGAGCTGGAAAGGCCAATTTCTCGACAATCTTTTCATATTTAGCAAGTATGAAAAGGGTTTAAAGGAGACTCATTTTAAGGAAGGAGTGGTGTCTGGGGTAGCCACTGGTTCCGGGTAATCTTGGAACTTCTTGAAACATGGTGAATTCTATGAAGAGGCTGGCTAACAAGACCACTCATCGCGACTGTTCCTCAAAAAGGGTAAACAACTAAGCGGAAGCGTATGATCAGCCAAAATAATGGAGGTGATGGGAGGTATACAACCAAGGCTTAAAAGGTTGATAGCATGGCAATCACAAAGGTTAATTACTCCAGGAGGGTTCATTTTTTAACGAGCTTGAACCATGGGGGAATTATGCTCGGTTTTAGTTTTTTCTTTTTTTAATGCAAGCTCGAAATGACAAAACTAAAAAGCCTCAAAACGAAAAAAAACTAAAAAGATAGAAGGCTAAAAAGATAAAAAGCTAAAAAGCTAAAAAATGAAATTGAAAAAGGTTTGCATGCCCCCAGCATGGTGAAAAGGAGAGTCTCCAATAGCCATATGGAAACTTCTGGGGTTAGTTAGGATGGTTTTGTTCGCAGAATAGACAGAACACTTCCTTGGATTCATCTGCAGAATAGACAAAGGTGAATGGTGTGTCAGACCAATCCCTTAACCTTCAGGGAAACCATGTTAGGCAGGATGGTTTTGTTCGTAGAATAGACAAAACACTTCCTTGCCTTCATCCACAGAATAGACTAAGGTGAATGGTGTGTTAGACCAATCACATAACCTACAGGGAAACTTATCTTTTTAGTTGGGTTCGTCCACAGAATAGACAAGGGTGCATGCCCCCTAAACTTCATTACATTCACCAAATTATTCTTGACAATTAGGTGGATGGAATGAAGGTTGAAGAGACACTCTCAATGCAAAAGGACCATTTAGGGATGATGTTTGACTTGGAACTGTGCTTGAACTGGGAAATGAAAGCTGGTCAATGGTGACAATTTTGCCTTCATGTGGGAAGCACATCACTCGGAAGAGTGTTGAAACAATCGCTTCCATGTTATAAACATAGTCACATCCAAGGAGTAGATTGTAATCTAATGGTCCTGGGACTATCATCACATTCAAGTGAATGGTTTTCCTTCCCAAAGTTATTGGTAACTTAGGAAGGATCCCTAACGGTCACTGGTTCCTTTGTTAAAGCCTGAAAAATCCTGTGTAATAGGCATAAGCAATGAAGAACCAAGCGCTTTCCAAGTAGTTGAGGAAAGGATACTCCCTGATGCCCCCTCATCTATGATAGTGCCAGACATGATCATTTTGTAAGCTTGTGCTATGATTTAGAAAGGTACATAAGAGGGAAGGCAGGATCTTGCTAGTCGATTCAAATCAAAGGAAGCGACTAGACTACTTGGAGGGGGTACTGAATAAACGGAAGAAATAACCTCTTGATTTATGAGAACTGGGGGACTTTCCTCCTATCGTGAAGGAATGGGTGGATTTCCCCCAAGTTCATCGGACTCTGAAGTGACAAAAAGAATTTGAATAGTATTTTTCTCACTCTCTTCAAGAAGGTTGTGATCTCCTGAAGGTAAAACTGGGTCAACTGTCACCTTGACCTGTTCACTTTGGTCGGGTATATACTCAGAAGATTCACTTTCAATGAGAGGTGTTTCGACTAACGATTGATTTAAGTCAATCGGTTCTTCAACTAGTAGAGGACTTGGGGAGAGTTTCCTGTAGCCAGATGGAAGTCACTGCGGTGATGCAGGATTGTTATCCAATACTCTTTTGGCTTCATCCAAAAAGGGACAAAGGTGAAGGTGATGGTTCCCTTCACATAAATTACATGGAAATCTAACCTTTCTTGTTTGTTCATGAACTTTACTATCACTAGTTGAAGGTGTGTTATCAACATGATCTCTAGTAGTTGATGACAGAAGATGGTGCGAACAGGGAGATCATTCTCTCAAGGTCTGAGGAAAGCAAGGATATTCTCGAGAAAATGGTCGCCCGCACAAATCATGCACTGATATTTGGCTTTGGAAAGTATAGTGTTCGGATTTTCTCTAAATGATGCATGGTTGCCCCCTTGCTGAATTGGCTTCTTCTTCTTCTCCTTCCCTTTCTTCTTCTTCTCAGTCACCTGGTTATTACCATTGCTACTTTCACCAAGCGAAGAGGAAGGGAGGGAGAAACAAACAAAGAATAATGCGAAGTGTCAACTTCAGTATCAATTGGATGCTGATTCGATTGTGGTGGAAATGTTGGATTTTGAACCATAAAGGTTGAGAATAGCCATACCGGCAAGCCAATTGTAATTCCTGGAAGGGAGAATGTGGCCATATACGAAGCACCAATATTTTCCCAAGGAGAAAAAGGGCTAGGATTCCCCTCAAAAGGGATTCCTTGATTGGTGGATCCCAGATTTGTCTCCATATATCTCCACCTAAGATCAACTAAGGAACAGGGATGTTATTCCGAATTCAATTAATTTTATTGACGCTTTGACACAAATTTTCTTTTTTAGTTTTTAAGAGTCGAGAAAAAACTAAAGATGACTCTAGTCCCCTTCGATTTTTAATGAGCCTGAAGTGACAAGTGCTCAGATGGACCTTTTATTTTAAAGAGTCGAAAAGGAATGAAAGTGACTACTCTGGAAAATCTAGACAGAGGTATTACCAAACCAATCGCAAAACTACAATATACACCTTGGTGATAAATTAAAGAGAAATTACCAAGGACTTATGTACGACAGTTAATCTTCCCTAATGTTGTGTTCAGTGCATTGCGATTGATAGGGCAGTAGACTCAGCTTCCTATGGATAAAGGATATAATCCTATTATGGTCTCCCAATATATACTCGACAGTATGGGGAGCACAAGTCCGTGCTAGCACTTGTCGTATCATGGAGGAGGAATCACCCAACCTTCAATGAAAATGATAGTTACTAGTTCTTACGACGTCAGAACACGTCTCTAGCCTAGACTTCTAGATGTGTTGCGTTGGGTTCCAAGGCGTTGTTAGGTTCATTGAGATTTATTTTAGAGTTGATCTTGTTTAACGTTTGCCTTTCAATGGTTCACCACGTGATGTTGATATGAAATTCCTAAAAATGAAATCTACAATGATAAACAATCATTGTTTATTTTGATCAATGAAAATCCTAGCTACTAGGGAAAAAAGATTACAATTCTTTCAAACAAAGAGAAAAAGAACACACTAATGCACTTTCCTAAATCATTTTTTGCATACAAACTAAATGCAAATGCAAACACATGTATTTGTTTTTCGTTCTCCTTAATGTGAAAAATGCCAAAAAGGAAAAACAAATGTAGCAAAGATCTTAAATATTTTACTCAAAGCGACATTTCGACAATTTATTTTCAAAATAGATAGGAAGACTAAATGACACATTTCAATTCCAAATAGAAAATTCTTTCGACACTTCGAACAAGGACAAATCAAACCAAATACTTGAAGAAAATTTCAATCGACTATTCAGGGAAGGAAGACTCAACAACACTTCTCCTTTTGACACAAAACAACAATTACAACACTTTTTGTACCAAAGCGACAAATCAATTTAAGCAACTTTTCAACAAACGATTGGAAATGATGGACAAATACATAAAAAATTTTACTAATCCTAATCAATGGAGGCTGATCTATGTGATGAAAGCAGGCTTCGGTAATGAGGCATTGTTCATAAGCAGTAAATCAAGTAAACAATACTGAAAACAAGGACAAAAACCCCAAATTTCTAGAATGGAAATAGGTTTAGTCAGTCATCGCACCTAGGCTTCACAAAAATAGGGATGCATCACACCTACTACACTCAAGAAGTGCAATTCATACTAGTTCATAGTGACAGACAGTGCGATGGACCAGAGAGAGCAACTGAAGTGGGTTTTGGCACAAATTTGCAGCTGTTTTCAATGAGTTAAGTTGAACTATGATGGAAAGTAAAGAGCAAAGTATAGAGGGAAGTCTTGAGAGGTTACTAGGCTACCAAAAGGGGATCTAGAATGCTTGTAAGTCAAATTTTTAATTCATAAACTAAACCAAATATTGACTGAAGTAGAATTCATCTACTATGCAATTGAAGAGCAAGAGTATTTCAAAGGCTACCTAGTTGACTTTAGGCTCTATTTATAGTTTATAAAATAGGCAATAAAAACAAACAAACATCTATTCGTTCCCCAGCGGAGTTGCCATTTTGTTTCTGAGAAAACTAGTGTCTTTTCGATCAACTAGCCCTCTAGGTTTGGCAACTACCCTAGAAACAATAGTTCAAAGTAATTCAATGATTTCTTCTATGCACAATAGATAAGAAAAAGATGAGAGGACCAACCTAGAACTTTCACTTAATCCTTTGCTTGCTCTTTCTCCCCCTTGACAGAGCTTGCAACTCCTCTCCGTACTTATCCCGCTTGAAGAGTACCTATAGAAACACAGTAGCAAAGAACCATCAAAGCATCTTGATCTATTGTATCATAAGCATTACAGAATTAGATGTATAATGAACATACAATTGCATTCACAAATAATAACATTCACAAGTGCACAATTATATGGAAGAAAACTTGAAGAACTTTATTAAATAGAAGGGAGAATTATAACCCATTTGTTTGATCCAGCATCATCCTCCCAGCATCAATCCCTCTTCACCTCATGAAATAGCAAGATCACACCAACAACACAATGCTCTTATCTCAAATACAAATGATCAGCACTTCCTTGCAATTCGCAATATTCCAGCCACTAGATCTCTTAGATGAGGGATCCATTTATAGATGTGTGCAAGGGTGTGAGTCATCTCTGGGGTTTTGATTAGTGTCATTCCACTTGTTACAATTGATTCCACTTGTTACAATTGGTTCCACTTGGATATTTCTTGGATATCTTACTCATCCCTTGGTGAATTAAGAGAGGCAAGTGTCATAAGAGAAGTTTCTAGAAGATTCCATGAGTATCCACTTAGCAAACTATCTCGGACATTTTTCCATCCTCGCCCATCGCACCCTACAGAAGGCCTAATCAGTATGCATCGCACCTGAGCAGTGTACCACTCAGTATGCATCACGTCTAGCCAGTGTAGCAGTCAGTATGGTTCAGTTTTAGCCATTTCTGGATGGTTTTTCAAGTGGAACTTTTGGGGAATGATATAATCAGATGACCATGATATTTTAGGGTATGGAACAACTCTTTTAGGGGTTGAAAAACCCTAGTTTATTGACATATAAGATTGGGGTTGAAGTGCCCAAATATGTCTATAACACCCGGTGCATGTGCTACCTCGCGAACACCTAATACACAAGCGAACAATTTCATCATAATCCTCTTGAGAAATGTCTCCTCCCATCAAATTTAAAGTTTATATCCATTCTTCTTTCATTCCTTTATTTAATAAGGATTTTAGGACTGCTTTTGGTAATGTCGAGTGAGGGGATCTCTGCAAATTGTAGTGAAACCGTTCGACACATTCCTCTAGAATTTCATTATCCTTCGCACACATTTTAATGATTTCATCTTTTAATTCCCTAACTATACAATATTCCTGATATTTCATGAGAAAAGCAGTTTTCATGTCATCCCTAGAGTTAATAGTCTACATAAACCCATAAATCACCGCAACACTGCTCCTTTTAGGGTAGAAGGGAACAATTTCAATTTTTGAGGATCAGTGGTGTAATCGTATCCTCTACACAGTATGTCAAACTCAAATCAGAAGGCATCTGAATCCTTTGTGTTCATGCCATGAAAGGTTGGGAGGTTTTGTAAGGGAATAGCTTTCATCGGGGCATTGGCTACTAGGTCAACTATGGGATATTCCTACGTTCAGGTTTGACCTTGAGGTGCTTGATTCGCCATTTGGTTGAAAATGTGCCAATATCCTTCAAGGACTTGAGGGGATGTTGGCATGTTACTTGATCTTGAGCTTTACCAGCTTTATCAAGCGAAGAGAAAGGAGGGGAGGGAGAAATAGATGAAGTAGAAGGTTGGGGGGCAACTCTAGTATCATCTAGTTGTTGACTTGACTCTTCAGGAATTACGGTATTCTGAACAGCATAGGTAGAGAAGAGCCATACGGGCAAACCAATCGTCAATCCTAGAAGTGACAATGTGGCCATATGGGCTGCACCAACATCTCCCCAAGAGGAGAAATGACTAGGATTTCCTCCAAGGGGAAATCCTTGGTTCGTAGACTCCATTTTTCTCAACCTAAAGACCAACGAGGGAATTTGTGATGTTATTGTGATTAAAATAAATTTTAGATGCTTTGACACAACTTGTTTTTTTCAATTTTTAAGAGTTGAGAAAAAACAAAAGATGACTCTAGTTGCCTTCGATTTTTAATGAGCCTGAAGTGACAAGTGCTTAGATGGACCTTTTC
>APFE031662946.1:59454-69505 GCA_000404065.3 Pinus taeda | reverse complement strand
GCAACCGGAGGCCAAGAGGCCGAGGGTAGACCCTGAAGCTGAAGAAGATATAAGTGAAGAGCTGGCAGAAAGCCAAAATAGGGAAAAACAAATGAGCCAACAGACTGCCACTAGCTCATTTCAGCTAGAAAAGGCTCAGCAGCACACCGTGGAGGTATCTTCCTCCAGACAGCAGGGCCAGAAGTCGGCCACAGTCAAAGAAGGTTTCATGGAGATTAAGGCTCAAAATGAGCTGCTAAGAGTGCAGCTATATGAGCAGTTCCTCAACACAACCCCAACCAAGAAACAAAGATTAATGGCTGCCTTTGACCTCAAGGAAGAGAAGATGATATTCACTCATCTGAGGCCCAACGTTCCACACCCAAAGACCACAACAGATTACTACAAGACTAATCTAGAGGTCTTTGCCAAAGACATACACCCCATGGATCAGATTGAGCTGCACAAGCAAACTGGGGAAATGGTGTATGCAACACTTGCTGATAGGGCAATGCTGGCCCATCAGCTAAAGGAGTCACTGAAAAATACCAATAGACAACTTGATTTGGAAAGGCTGTCCTCCTCCGCCAAAGATAACAGAATAAAAACTTTGGAGGATATAATTGTTGATTTGGGGCATGACCCAAAAGATCCAAAGGGTGTCAAGGCCCTTATAAAGAAAAAGGAGGATGATATAGCTGCATTAAGGAGGCAGGCAAAGTTGCCTCCTACTATCCATCCTGACACAGCAGAGCTTGCCCAAGAAAAACAGGTGGATAACGCTATGGAGTTGCTCCTGATCATGAACCAAAGGATACTGCAGATGGAGGCAGAATTGGAAAAAGCCATGCAGGACAAGCAAGGGGAATCTGCCTCCCAGCCACCACAGACCTCAACAAATCCCCAATCTGCCCCACCAGCACAAACAACAACAGCTCCTCCTACTGCTCCAGCACCTACCTCAGCCACATCAGCAACTGGAGAAAATGTGGAAGCCACAGCAGCAGCAGCAAAATCCAGCCTGAGCATGGAAGAAATGATGAAGGTTGTCAAAGAGCTAGAGAGCCAGGTCACAGAAATAAATGCTGCCAAGGAAAAAATGGCCAAGCTGGAGGCCAGTTATGACAAGTCAAAAATGACTGTGGCAGAAAAACAGAGGGAAATAAAGGCCTTGGAGGCCAAAGTAAAAACTCTAGAGAAGGAGTTGATGCTGGGCAACACCCTAGCAGAAATAAAAAGGATTGTTTGGGCCAAGATTTGCAAATCTATGCAGGATCAATGGAGGTCCATTCAAGCCATTTTTGAGCAGGTAGAGCTGATAGAAATAGCTCACACAGAGATTCAGAGAGCCAGGACAGCCCTAGGAATAATGCCTGAGCAGGAAAACAAGATGATTCACTTCCTTAATAACCGCACTAGGGAGGAACTAGCTGCTTTACAAATAGCCAGCAGGACGGAGGCAATCCTCATTGCCAAAAAGGTACTAACATTGAGGAATTTCACCCAGACACTAGAGAGGAAGTGCCAGGAAATGAAGGAGGAAATAGATGAGTTCAGGGCCAAAATGGCTATTTTGCAGGACAAAGGACTTCCAAGCCTAGTGACTGGTACAGGACAGCTGCTGCCATATAAGCATTATATGACAAGGGTAAATAGCTATGTAGAAAACCAGATCACAGCTTCCAGCAGCTCCACAGAAGAAACAGGGCCTCCATCTGGGCAGACCCTCTATGACAAGCTGGAGAATCTATTCTTCATAGAACATGAGATTAATCATCTATTTGAGGTGCCTCCCAATTTTTATAGACTTACAGAGTCAGATGAGACAGCGGTAAAGATGAGAAGACATCAGTTACCCCCGGCTGATTGGTGGCAAGCAATGTTGGAAATTTTGCCGAGATAAGTCCACTTTGCTTGTTTACCTTTTTGAAACAGGTCAGCAGAAACAGGTCAGCAGCACAGGTCAGCAGAATAGGCCAGCACACAGGTACAACAAGCAGCATACAGGTGACTCAGCAATCCACTCAAATATCACGCCAAAATGAACGCAGCATTTAAAGCACTGCTACCACCTAATTTTTTACAGCCAAAAGTCAAATCTGCCTGACAAAGGAATGTCGGCTATCTCAGCCTTTAAAGTTACATTTAAGTATCATTTACTTTTGTAAGAGAGTTGGTGGTGCAATTTATTGCACCATAACTCTCCACTAAGATATTTTCATACCCTATTTTGTATATATATCCCCTCAGATAACGCATTGAGGGTCAGTTGTAATAGGATTCTTTCTGAAGAGCTCTGATGTATATTGAAGACTTTTGATAATAAAATTGCTGATGGAGATTGTTGGTTACAATACTGTCTGAAGATGGATATGTAGAAGCTCTGTGTTGTTGCAGAATTCCTGTGTCATTTGCTGAAACAATAAGTTTCTTCTAACTGTGTATGTGTTTCTTGTTATTTCCACTATTTCATGTGTTCATAATCTTAGTAAATGGAGAAAAAGAATAGCCTAGGATTTGATCCGAACACCCTATGCTCAATCTCTATTTCCTAAATATGTTTTCTGTTGGATTAGCCATAGATATGAATTCTGAACTGCTCATATTTCAACTTATCCTAACATGATGAATACTGTTTAAGAATTCTTAACTGCTCTTAAGCATTACTTTCATGTTTCCTCTATTAGCATAAGTGAAAGATTCTTAATTGCCTT
The DNA here is from genome assembly GCA_000404065.3 of Pinus taeda. Taxonomy (NCBI): domain Eukaryota; kingdom Viridiplantae; phylum Streptophyta; class Pinopsida; order Pinales; family Pinaceae; genus Pinus; species Pinus taeda. Next base: position 66,812 of record APFE031662946.1, on the reverse strand, counting down.
TCGCTTACTAATTTTTCCACCATTTCACCAAAAAATCTGATATACTGTTTTCACACATGCCTAACTTGCTATGCAGCAACATTTTGTCTCCACATATCAATTCCCTAAAGCACAAATATCTCAACTCCATTGCCCAATGGAACAAACTGTCCAGTAAAAATCAGTATTTCAGTTATAAAGGATTCATCAACCCACCAAAAATCAAACAAAACAGTGCATCATAGCTAGTCTAAAACACTCTGCAAACAAAGCTAAACTATAAAGAGAGAGCCCTCTCTGGTTACAGGTAGACTAGGACCTGCAGCTAAAAGATTGGTTAGTGGTTACCTCGGCCGTATCCCTGAAGGAGCCAAGGGACAACCTGAGTGATAACAGGGATAACTTAGGGGAATTTTTTCCAAATACCCCCACTGCATCCAATAGCCAACCTTCCCTCTTCTTCGGTGGTTGTGAACTGGTGGAATCCTTAGGTGAGAAACTAGACATATTTGAAGAACCTACAGGGGAAGAAGAAGAACCCATTCCTACAAAGCCAATGGTTGAAAATAGAAATGATAGAGGAGATAGAGAGAGAGTTGAGGGTGCCTTTCCCATGAAGGAAACCAGTGGGGATACTGAGATGAAAAAGATAAGCCCCTCTTCCCTTCCTCATTTCCATGGCTTGACCACAGAAGATCCTGACACTTTCTTATTTGAATTTGTTGTTATGTGCTGAACCTATGACTATATAGACAATGAGGTGAAGTTGAAAATATTTCCATCTACCCTCAAGGATGCAGCTTTGCATTGGTTCATGGGTTTACCTGGGGATAGCATCACAACATGGGCTCAAATGCAGAAAACCTTCAACAACAAGTACCAAGACTACTGTAGGTCTAAGGATACTAAAGAAGAAATTTTTAGGATGACCATAGGTAATGATGAATCCCTAGAGGATTATGAAGAAATATTCCATCTTAGTTACAAAAGGGCCAGGTGCACACTTTACCCTGAGTCACTGAAGTTGGTCCTGCTTAGAGGAGTATGGGAAGACCTTTTGGATACCCTACACTTGTTAGGCGGAGGAGATATATACTAGTTACCCTATGAGGATATCAACACTATCTCTAGAAAACATTCTAGGGTAGCTAGGAAAAAGGGTTGGGGAAATCAACCTATGGTCAATACATCCTCTTCCAATTCATCCAGCAAGGGTGAAATTGGAAACATGTTGGAATATTTCAAGAGTGAGATGCTACAAACCCTTGCCTTATAGATGGACACTATGCACATTAGGAGAAAGCAGTAGGAAGCAGAGAGAGCCTTGGCAATTTTTTGTCCTAGATGCACTAGGAGCACCCTAGGAATGAATGTCCATTGAATTCTATTGAGATTTTCTTAGTCTCTAAAGAAAACCACAACGCAAACAAGTGCCCTTCTTTGCATGGACTCAAATTTGTATATCAAGGAGTTGAAGAGGCCACTGAGCAGCTGTGTTACATAAAACAAAGGAGACCTCATGGGCCTAGGTCATACCAGCAGGGCATGCAAGGGTCATCCCATGCAGATTACAACCCAACCAGGACAAATCCATACCTTCTTTGGGACCCCCTACTCATCCTTCCTCGTCCAGACCTCCTCCTTAGTCCTTTTTATCTCAGTATCATTCCCAGCCATCCAACTAGTCATTTCAACCATATAATCAGCCACAACCTCAATGGAATGCATCGCCCCAGTTGTGGAGGCCCCAGTACAATAATGTCCCAGCTTTATTTCCTTCACCACCTACCAAACGATTGTTTTTACACTCTGCTCCACCTAAACAACCCCATATGCTTGCCCAACCAAATCCCAACCCAAACAACATACATGCACAACAAGTATACAATGGAGAGACATCACATCTAGCTTATGCTGTGGAGATCTAGGAAATCAACCTGAGATATGGGAGAGTTATCCCAGATAACCAACCTCCACCTCCACCTAGGGAGGTTAAGGAAGAAAGACAGGAAATAATTCTTAACGTCAATCCACCATTTCCTTAGACATTAACTCAACACACTAGCCTACCGAGAAGATACTAAACTTCTAGGAGAATTGAAAAACCTACATGTCAAGATTCCACTTATCTAATCCATCAAGGATGTACCTATTTACAACAAGTTGATTAAGGAGAAGTCTTTCAAGCCGAAAAAGAGATGCCCCTACCATTAATGTCATTGGACAACTGTCTGACTTAATGATGGGGAAAGTAACATGTCCAAAGTATTTGGACCCTAGAAGCCCTATAGTAGATGTGCACATCAATGGCACCATTGTCCCACACACTTTGATCGATCTTGGGTCTACCATTAATGTGAAGACTAAAGAAACCATGCTCAAGATCAACCTCCAAGGTTCATTGAGAAAGACCATAACAGTAATAACACTTGTAGACCACTCCACAGTGACCCCTGGGGGGATTCTGGAGGATGTGATGGTATCCATTGACTCTTGGGAGTACCCTGTAGATTTCCTAGTTCTCCAGGCTAAGGCTAAGCTCATCCTTGTGAGTACCTGGTTGGCCGCTATTGATGCTTACATCAGCTGCAGAGCTGGGAATTTGACCATCAAGAATGGGCATATGCCCAAGTAGTTAGTCCTATACCCTCCTGCTCAGCCATCTCTAGAACATGATTTACTTTTATGGATAGAAAAGGAGGAAGAATGAGAAGTTTATACTGCCCAATTGTATACCTTAGAAACAACCATGGGAGGAGGACAATAGGATGAAAATTATTTGATTGAATACCTACTCTGAAGTCCAACTCTTAGTACATTTTCCATAGAAGAAGTAGTAAACAAAACCCAGAACAACCATCCAATTGATTTTTACTTGGCCAATTCCAACTTTCTCCATGTCAAAACCATAGAATTTGGCCCTAAGAAAACTTTGGAAATAAATCCATATATTTTTTCTCTCTAAGAGGGGAAGTTGTGCAACATGCTAGAGGAAGATTTAGATGCCTTCACTTGGAGTTACAAAGAAATGAATGAAGTACATCCCTTAGTGTGTACTCACCATATTTATATCAAGGATGGTTGCAAGCTAGTTTGCCAACTCCAAAGGAGGATGAATCCAACTCTTAAAGATATAGTCAAAGAAGAATTGAAAAAGCTGCTAGATGCATGATTCATTTATCCTATCTGCAACAGTTAGTGGGTCTCTCCTTTGGCGTTATTTCCCAAGAAAAATGGTAAGTGGAGGATTTGTGTCGGTTACACAGAGTTGAACAAAGCCATAGAGAAGGACCATTTCCCTCTACCTTTCATTGACCAAGTGCTGTATGCCTTGGCACGGAAAAAGTTTTTGTCTTTCCTAGATGGATTCAGTGGGTACAACCAAATCTAGATTATCCTGGAAGACTAGGATAAAACCACCTTCACTTTTCCTTGGGGTACTTTTGCCTATAGGTTCCTTCCTTTTGGCCTATGCAATGCTCCTGCCACTTTTCAAATAGAAGTCCTGAGTAGCTTTGATGAGTTGGTCCATGATGCGATAGAAATCTATATTGATGATTTCACACCTTATAGGGGTGATTTCGAGGAGGCTTTGTCTGACATAGGTAAGGTACTGCACAACTAATTTTAAATGAACCTACCTCTCAGTCCCAAAAAATGTGAATTCTTGATGACTGCAGGGACTATGTTGGGTCATTCAATATCTCAGCAAGGACTGCGGGTGGACCCCAACAAAATAGCTATCATCCAAAGGGTCCCACCTCCTTAAAAGTAGAGAGATGTCGAGAGTTTCCTATGATTATTTGGATACTACTGAAGATTCATAAAGGACTTCAACAAGTTGGCTTCTCCTTTATTTAGGTTCTTGGCCAAGGAATTTGAGTTTATATGGTCAAAAAGCTGTCAAGAGGCCTTGGCCATCCTCAAGAACAAATTAACCACCACCCCAATTCTCCGAGGCCCAAATTGTGCCCTCCATTTTCTCATTCATGTTGATGCCTCACACAAAGCCATAGGAGAAACCCTAGGTCAAATAGATGAAAATTTGCGTTATGCCATTTACTTTATCAGTAAGAATTTGTCGAAGGCTGAATTGAACTACACAGTGACCAAAAATGATCTCCTAGCTATTGTGCATTCATTGATAAAATTTAGGCATTATATTACAGGCTATCAAAAACTTTTCCATACTAACCATGCTCCAATTAAATATATAATGAATAAGCTAGATGTGAATGCTTGTATTATAAGATTGTTTCTTTTATTACAACAATTTTATCTAATTATTGTTGATAAGCCTGGTAAGGAAAATGTTGCATATTTTTTGTCTAGATTAACTTTTCCTACAGATGAAGAGGGAATGGTTGATGACAAGTTATTGGATGAGCACTTGTTTTCCATGGTTTGATGACATATCAAACTATTTGGTATCTGCATAGTTCCCACCGAATTTGTCCTCCAAATAGAAAAGCAATATTTTAAGGAAGAGTGCCCCTTAATGTGAATTGGGGGAAATCTCTTCAAACTTGGCCCTGATCAAATCATGAGAAGATGTGTCAGGGAGGAGGAAGTATTTGACATCCTTCTGACCTGTCATGATGGGCCTTATGGAGGTCACTTTGCAGCAAAGAGGGAAACATTGAAAGTGTTACAAGTAGGCTATTATTTGGCTACTATTCATCAGGATCTAAAAATATATACTAGACAGTGTGGTCGGTGCCAAATGATGGGAAAGCCTACTCCAAGGGATGAAATGCCTCTACAGCCTCAAGTGACTTTCGAGCCATTTGACAAGTGGGCCATGGACTTCATTGGACCTATTGACCCTCCTTCCAAGAAAAAAAATGACATCATTGTGTGCACTAGCTATCTGACTAAGTGGGCTTTACACTAATAATAGAGGAGAAGGTGGTTGAGTTCTTAAGGGAGAATGTATTTTACAAATTTGGGTACCTTAGAGAATTGGTCACATTTCAAGGCAACAAGTTTACCTCCAACATGATTGAATACTTTCTCAACTAGCACAAGATCAAGCATAGGACCTCCACTCCCTATCACCCACAAGATAATGGGCAAGTGGAGGTGACCAATAGAGTGCTGGAGGGCATCTTGACCAATGTGGTTAACAACAACAGGAAATATTGGGTAGATAGAATAGTTGAGGCTACTTGGGCCTATAATAGCACTTGGAAGACCACCACTGGATTCACACCCTATGAGATAGTCTATGGGAAAAGGGCCGTGTTGTCCATTTAGTTTGAGTATAACACATTAAGGATGACATCCCAACTAGATCTAGATCTCAACAGTGTAGAAAAATAGAGATTGATGCAGTTAAATGGTTTAGATGAGTTCATAATGCAGGCCCTTCTACACACAGAGGTAATCCAACTTCAGAGGAACATATGGCAAGATAAGAACGTCAAGGATAAGCAATTTCAAGAAGGTGATTGGGCCTTGTTATATGATTCAAGATATAAATACTTTAAGGGAAATTTGAGGACAAGATGGATAGGACCTTCTGTTATAGAAAGATGTCATGATAATGGTTTAGTTGAAATCAAAACCATAGATGAAGAGGCCATTCCTTTACTTCTTAATGGACATTGATTGAAAGTTTGCAAAAGACCATTGTCAAAGCAAGAGTTCATTGATGGCATAAATAAAATAGTAATGGTAGTGGAGCATGTTTTAGCTCCTAGCTCATCATATCACTGAGAGAAAAAGGAAAAATAAGTACTCAAGTGAAAATCTCCATGAGGCACCTCATTCCCATTATTAGGTTGAAAACCTCTTGAGGCGACCCTGTTAGGCCCCTATAATACTAGTGATGCACCCATTAATATTGTACTTGTATCCCTTATTAATAATTTTGTGCCCCTACTATCCCCATATTGTTATTATTGTGCCCCATAGCATCCCTCTATTGTTATTTTTGTGCCTTTATATTATTATTGTCAGGTTAGCTTGGTTATATTGTGACCCCTTAGGCTCCTATATATAGAAAGGAGGTTTTGTCATTTGACTCATCCAAGAATTGTTCTTTTGTGTAATGTAAAGGAGGTTGCCCCCTCGAAGAGGCTGAATTCTAAGGCATTCAACTATCTTTTCTATCTTTTTGTGAGCTGGTTTCATAACATTTGTTATGAGAGCTTTGGATTCTAGGGTTTCTCTACTCCAAATAGGTCATCATGGCATTTTCGCTGTAACATTTTTCTGCTATGTTTCAGAAGCAAAAAAAAACCATTTGAGAGGAAATCTCACTAAACCTGGGGTCCAAATTACAGAGCTTTTCGTGCTATATTTGCAAAGATATGATCTCAGGAATTCAGTCTTTTTGTAGACTCCTGAATTACATTCCAAATAGTTGACCTGGGGAAAATCATCATAACTTTCTCTCTAAGCATCAGATTTAAATTTTGTAAGAAGGTATAGAGAGAGGACGGACTTTAATTTCTTGTATATATTTTTCAGAGCCAAAGGTAGAAACAGTGACACATGGTACTTCACACAAGTTCCCTCTTCTGGAAAGGTCTATAATCAGGTCATCTTGGGATATTGTAGATAACTCTTCCTTGGAGAATCTAATTTGGCTCAAATTGGTGGCATTGAAAAGAGGACGTAGAGGGCTAATACAGGTTGCAATTTCAGAATTGGATGATCCAAAATTACAGGGATACATTAGATTCAATATCAAGCTCCTACAAAGTGAAAGAAGGTGTGTAGTTTTTATTTTTTTATTTTTTTGTAAGCATGGTTTGAAAAATTAGTTTGAAGGAATTCAAAGGGCATAGTAAAGCATTATTATCAGTAATTGATGCCTTGAGGAAAGAAAATGCAAACACCTAGTAAGAAACTTGAAAGCTCTAGCATGACTCATGAAGAAGAGGAAGAAATGCAACATGATATATCAAAATTACGAGACCAAGTGCAACAAGTGTCACTTGCACAAAAAGGAACAGAATCTAAGATGGATGGTTTAAAGAAAGATGTAGAAGCTATGATGGATAGTTTAAAGAAAGGTGTAGAAGCTAAGATGGATTGTTTAAAGAAAGTTGTAGAAGCTAATATGAATGGCATGGAAGCTAAGATGAATGGCATGGAAGCCAAGATGAATGGCATGGATGATAAGGTGGAAGAATTAAGGATAAATTTGAATACGTTTCTACAAGAAATGGTCACTAATGGTGAAAGGTTAGTAAAGGAAACTCATGATGAGAACAAAAGAAATGTTAATCATGATTCCGTAGACTCTAATGTTGGATCAAGCCCCACCATACTCCAATAATCAATTTGAGGAAGTTTGATGGCAAGGATCCCGCAACATGGATATTACAGATGGAGCAATTTTTCGATCTCAATAATGTGAAAAACACACA
>APFE031662946.1:2477-56611 GCA_000404065.3 Pinus taeda | reverse complement strand
ATTTACTTCACCAAGTTGGATCTTCATTCAGGATATCATCAAATCAGAATGAAGACTAAAGACATTCTAAAAACAACAATTAGAACTCATGAGGGTCATTATGAATTTTTGGTCATGCCTTTTGGCCTTACAAATGCACCTTCTACATTTCAAGGTTGGATGAATTCCATTTTCAAAACCTTCCTTAGAAAATTTGTGCTAGTATTTATTGATGATATACTAATCTACAACAAGTCTTGGAAGGATCATGTTCAACATGTTAACAAGGTGCTCAAACTATTGGAGAAGAAACAATTATATGCAAAAAGCTCCAAATGTTTCTTTGGAGTACAAGAGGTGGAATATCTAGGTCATATTGTATCTCATGGAGGTTTTAAGGTAGACCCTAGCAAAATTAAAGCCGTTAAGGAATGGAAAATCCCCACATCCATAAAGCATTTGCAAGGATTTCTCTGGTTGACAAGATATTATCACAAGTTTGTTAAGAATTATGGGAGAATAGCAGCACCTCTAACAACATTATTGAAGAAGGATGCATTTTCGTGGACTCCAGAAGCAACAAAGGCCTTCGAACATCTTAAAGAGGCAATGTGCCAAGCACCGGTCTTAACTACACCATACTTCACAACAACCTTTATTATGGAATGTGATGCTTCCAGAAATGGAATTGGTGTTATTTTAATGCAAGATGAAAGACCCATTGCTTTCGAAAGTCATCCAATCAAGGGAAAGTATTTACACAAAGCTATTTATCAGAAGGAAATGTTGGCAATACTACATGCACTTAAGAAATGGTGACCCTACCTAATGGGAAGACACTTCAAGGTAAAAGTAGACCATGATAGCCTTAGATACTTTTTAGAAGAAAGATTATCCCCTGAAGAACAACAAAAATGGGTCACAAATATGTTGGGTTATGACTTTGAAATCATATACAAAAAAGGGAAGCAAAATGTTGTGGCAGATACACTCTCAAGAAAGGATGAGGATGTGGAAGCATTGTTCTGTGCCATTTCTATTATCCAACCAGATTGGATAAATGAAGCAAGGGAGGAATGGAAGAATGACAAAGAAGTGTGGGAACTTATTTGAAAGTTACAACAAGACTCCAGTACATATGATGCATTTAGTTGGAAAAATGATTCATTATGGTACAAAGATCGCTTAGACCTCTATAAGAATTCCCAACTCAAACAAAATATTCCTCTAGAATTGCATGCTTCTCCCTTAGGAGGGCACTTGAGATTTTTAAAAACTTACCACAGGGTTAAGAAGGAATTTTTTTGAGATGGCCTTAAATCAGATATTCAAAAGTTTGTGGCGGAATGTTTGGTATGCTAACAAAATAAAGTTGAAACAATTAAGACACCAGGTCTATTACAACATTTATCCATTCCAAGCTAATGTTGGGAGGAGGTTTCAATGGATTTTATCGTAGATTTACCCAAGTCTAAGGGAAAGAGTGTCATCATGGTGGTAGTTGACAGACTTACCAAGTATGCATGTTTTTGTGCATTATCGCATCCATTTAAAGCTAATACAGTTTCTACGACATTTATGGAAACAATTCAAAAGCTACATGGAAACCCAAAGATTGTTGTAAGTGATAGAGATCCCAATTTTATAGGAAATTTTTGGACATAATTATTTTCTTGTCTTGGTACTCAGTTAGCTCATAACTTATGTTATCATCCTCAATCTGATGGGAAAATAGAGAGAGTAAGCAAATGTTTGGAAATATATCTTTGCTGCCTTGTATCTGGTAAACAAACATAATGGGTCAAATGGTTGCCTATGGTTGAATTGTGGTATAACACTTCCTTGCTTACTGCAACAAAAATGACCCCATTTATGGCACTTTATTATTAGGTTGGCTTGGTTATATTGTGACTCCTTAGACTCCTATATATCCAAAAGAGGATTTGTCATTTGAATCATCCAATAATTGTTCTTTTTTGTAATGTAAAGGAGGATGCCCCCTCAAAGAGGTTGAATTCTAAGGCGTTCAACTATATTTTCTATCTTTTTGTGAGCTGGTTTCATAACAGGCCCAATGGTGTCAAAAAAAGGGGGGGGGGAAGGAAAATAAAAATATCTCGGGGTGAAAACCTCTCTTGAGGCACCTAGGGAAATTAGCTAAGATGAAAACCTCTCAGAGGTAGCCTAGTTGTTTACAAAAAAAAAGAGAGGAAAAAATCATGAAAATTTCTATTTACAGGTCAGCAAGGAGGATGATTAGAGAACAAGGGAGGATAAAAAAGGGACCCATTTCAATCAAATTTTTATTTTTCCACTCATTTTCATTCATCACTTCACCATTTCTTTCATTTTTTTCACTCCTTTACTTCAGTTTACAAGGGGACTGTGTTTTATACAAGATCCCCTAAAAACCTACACGATGATCCTATAGGAATTACTGTGGCTCGGGAATCCTACAGGAAGTGACCCTAGGGAGAAAATGACCTGCTATGTCAAATAAATAACATCCCTACATCATCATTTCATTAGCATACCTATGTCCACCTTTCATCAAACCTTGCATTCACTATAAATAAATAAAATAAATATAATATATATTATAGTATATATATATAATATAATATATTCAAAGTCTTCAAGAAAGAAAGCAAACATAGAGCAAAAGGGCACACACCTGAGTATGTCTATTTCTCCACACCCTAGCCTTCCTCCAATCATGTCACCATCCTCAAATCCTAGGAGAGTGTATGATTAAGAGTTCTGATGGATAGGCTACTACAAGAAATCTTGTAGGAAATCTTGTAGCAACCTATTCCACATAATACAAATCGTGATTGCAGTAAGGTTCGAGCATGGTGATCCAAGAGCAGAAGGAGCTCCAAAGCAGTAGTAGCACCAACATCTTCAACACTAGGTACCTTAACATCAAAGGAATCATCAGAGGGAAATAAAAAGAGGAAGAAAAAATAGAATGCAACAAACACACAAAAAGCACCTCCGGTCCTCAACAATTGCAGCATGGGTTAGCACCACAGGTAAGTATCTCGGTCACTCTCCCATTTGAATAATGTAATCAAAATATGTAAAGGGTACGAGTAAGTTGGTTTATAAGAAAATGGTGGCCAGTTAACTTGGCCACCTTCGTTTAGTCGACGAAGACAAAAGAGTTGGTCCTCCCACACGTGGCAATAGTTAAGTGAAAAAATGGAGAAGAGAAGGACAAAAAAAGTTAAGTCTATGGAGGCATGAACTGGGAATTTATTACGAGGAGAGGGAAATGATGAGGTGGTAATGGGGACCCATGGTCCAAAAATAGAAAACGTACCTCTGCTGCCAGCACACCACCTCACATAACTCGGCCATAAGAAGAAATACTCATTGATCCCCATGCACCCGTGCATGCATTTTCTCAAGGCTCACTCTAGAAAAAGTCACTCTCATACCTAGGCAACTTGAAGAGGAAAATTCCATCTATCTCCTGCGCAGAACTTCTTATAGGATTGCAGTGGAAATCCTACAAGATCGCATAGGAAACCTACAGGATACAGACAGACAATGTACAGGATTGGCCCAGAAGAGTTTTAGAGGGGAAAACATGGGGGTTGGCTGCAAAAAATGCTATGAAGAGGTAGGCTCTATAATTCCTTCCCTTTTTCAAAAAATATTGAATAGAAAATCCCCTAGTAATGAGTGAATTTGGTAGCTATGTAAGGGAATTGTCTCCAAAGTTCCTCTAGTTATTTACTTTTGCATTCAAAAAAATTTGTGTCAATCATCTCATCTCCTCGAAATTCACCAATAAAATGACATGGGGGGTTTAATAGAAGGGAGCCCATTAATAGTGTGAGAATCCACCAACACCTTCAGGTGTTGGAAATCTTCACAAGGCATAATTGGATGGGATATTTTGAAAAATTAAGAGGGTATGATGATGAAGTGGGCCGATATTTTTCCCTCTCCCTCATTCCACTAATTAGAATCCATGTCACTATTGTGGTGAGAGGCCTCTCCATAGAGCTCACCCCTGAACTCATAAGCAAAATTACCACACTTCCCTAGGAGTGCCTTGGAGAAAGGAAGACAAGAGAGATAGCCAGGTTTCCAAGAAGAAGTTCTTTTTAGAGGGAGAAGAGCCCATTGAGGACAAAAATGAAGGAGAGAAAGCCTACCATACCCTTGGAATGAGGTGAGCTACCACCTTATCAAATACATATCATGTGAAGGTAGGTATAGTGTGGCTTATGGGTATAATTTTAGGCTTCTTTAAGAATTGAGGTTTGGAGCAGAAACACCTCCTCACCACAGGCTCAACATACCGTACTTCCTTCTACAATCACTGATAGACACAAGCATAAAATTGTAGGAGGGAAACCACCAACAGTTAGCCCACCATGGGTTAGTTCGAATCATCATAGAACATGCCCTCAGCAACCTCAAAAATCCTATCCAATGGGAAATTTCAGAGACATGTAGACAAAGGAGAATATCAAAGCCCTCACATATGACATTAGTCCTATTGTCAGTGAAAATGATGAGTAAGAAACTGAAACAGAGGGAGAATAATTAGAGAGGGATTAATATGGGATAGATTAGGAGGAAGAAGAGGAGCAAGAGAAGGAAGGCAATGAGTAAACAGAGGAAGATGACAAAGAAGAGACTGGTAAACAAGATGAGGATCTTAAACAAGAAGAAGAGGAGAAAAACATAGAGGAAAAGGGCAATGAAAAAGAGGAGGCACAAGACAAGGAGGAGTCACCTGGTGTGTCTCTAGAGGCCAGTTAGAGAGAAGTAACAACTTTCGTCACTACTCTTAGCACCGCTATCAAACAGAAAGGCAAAAGATAGAGGAAGACCCGGTTATATTTCAGGACAAGGAAAAGCACAAGGATAAGGCAGGGGAAACCCCAAACACCAACCAAAATTCCCATTGTGACTGAGGACTCACCTAAACAGCAGGAGAAAATGCCTCCTCCTAAGTCTCATATCACCTATGTGAGAAGGCCTATAACTATATCCACCTCATCCAAAGTAAAAGCAATCCTACAGGATACACAACAAGACCTACAAGAAGCTAAAGTAGTCTTATAGGATAATCTGCTAAACCTACAGGAGACTCAAATATTGGATAAGGTGGGAAGTCTACAACAAGAAACTAAAGATTAGGACCTAGAGTTAAAGGAACATAGCCCAAAACCTAACCTTGACTCCTACTACAAATTTATTGAAGGGGGTAGGGAATTCCACAAAAAATTGTTATTCCACTATTATCTGAGCTTGAGAAGGAGAGAGCCAGAACTCATCGATGCATGCAGATTGCCAAATATAAGGGGGTGGAAGACATTGGTCACATGGAAGAGAAGCTAAAGGAAATGAGAAAAGAATTGAGTAGCTTGAGAGATAGAGAGGCCATAATGAGTAATCAGTTAGAGACAGAAAATGCATGGTTGAAAGGACAGTTGCAAGAAAGAGAGAACCAATTGGAATGTATGGAAAGTCTCTCTTTAAACGAAATCTAGTGTAGGATTCCATCCAAATGCTATGCCATATACCTTAAGGAACAGTGTCTACAGTTCCAGATCAAGACCCTAGCATAGATAGGAACTATGCCATTTCAGGATTATAGACAATTCATTGGTCTTTGTGATAAAGGTACATTGGAAGACAAGGCCAAGATGTCTGAGTTTTATTTTCATAACATGGCCTTAACAGACATGAATGTATAGGACCCCAATGCCAAGCTAGGAGATTTACGATTGATGGCTTTGGCATCATGGATGAACCATGAGGAAGCAAGGGTTGCAAAAATGAAGAAGATATTGGCAAAAGAACAAATAGAGCCACTTATGATTAGAGCTGAGTAGTCCAATCCAATCGTCCTCATCAACAAACATGATTTAATTGCAAATGATCCTCAACTTGCACCAAGCTATCTTGCTACCCAAGAGCAAGAAATTTCACATTTTGAGGACATTTTCAGGTTGTTAGGGGATGACAACATACATTCTTGCCTGAGGAGATGGAACACATTGCCATATAGTTTAAAGATAAGAGAGTACCACTCTCCTCAAAGAATGAGAGAAGCATTGTACAGGACACCCATGTACAATAAATCTATACAAAGCCTCAAAGTCAATTGGATTGGCTTGAAACTCAGTCCACCACTACTCTTAAGAATGCTAGAAGGAATGAAGGAAGAAGAAGAAAATAGGCAGTGGGAGGAGGTAGAAAAGAAAGCAGGTTTCTATGAACAAGAAGAGGAAACCACAACAAAGGCATGGGATGTCAGGGAGGCCACTAGAGCTATGAAGGACATGGATATTGATTGAGTTGCTCAGAGGATGAGAAACACTTTCAGTAGGGGGTGATGATGCACCTCATCATTAGGTAATTATATGGGGCCTTAATTCACCTCCTAGCTTAGTCACACCAACTTTTCTCACAACTTATTACATATTTTGATTATATTTTGTTCAATGAGATGAGTTAAAGTGAGATATTATTCCTAGTGGACTAATATGTATTGAATGTAGGTTTGGAAGAGAAAATCAAGGAATTTTCTGAAATAGTAAGGTTGTAAACTCGAATGGGACAAGGGAGAGAGATTGTAGGAGGGAAATCCTCTTCATTTACTCCTTCTCCATTCAAATATTCCTTGATTAATCCCACCATCTCGAAGTGCAATCAGCGAAGTCATGAAGATTAGAAGGCAGACGAGCAAGTGATAAAGAAAGAGTAGTTCATCTCGAATTTGGGAGTTGAGCCTCCCTAAATTTAAGGAAGTCGTAGGAGACTTCATTTTTATAAGTAGAGAGACCTAGGGCCTCACTAGAATTCGAATTTTTTTTCTAAAGCTCTAGCTATTTTTGAGCTCTAGACATGTGGAAGACTTTTTGATGTAATTTTATATTTTGGCAATAATAATGGGTTTGTCCTTAATTTAGTATCGAGTTAACTCAGAGGGTTGAAGCTCTTGGGTTAGGTCTCAACCCTAGCAATAAAGGCTCCTCTTCTTGTATCTTTATGTTTAGCTTAGCTTCATCGATTCATGGTGAAACTGTCTTTAGAAGTCTTTCATTTCAAGTAGTGTAGATTTGGTTAATTGTTTATTAGTTTGCTTCCATTTGTGCCTTACCTCAATAGCAGATTAGAAGGGATAAAAGAGGCTCAACAAAGTTTTCAGTAGGTGTCTTGGCCTCACTTCTTCCTTTTGGGATAATGATTTGAGAAAATACCCTTATGCAGCCCAGAAAGACAGATTTTCCATTTCTCTCATGATATTTAGAGGTTGTTTTACTTAAACTAGCATTTGATCAGTTTTGCAAAGTAGGATTTCATTTCCATCTCTTTTATATTCATTCTTGTAGTAGATCTAATCCATGCTTCCATTTTATTTAGTAAGTTCTTCATGCATAAGGTAGACAATTAGTTCATTAAATTCAGCTTTCTAGCTCATAAGAATTCTTATTGTTACATGACTTTTTGGAAATTACACATGTTTGATGCAGAGTAGGTACCTCAGAAGTATACAAAAATCTCATAGCCAACAACCACCTTCCAATTTCATCCACCCATAGGCATTCCTTGTTTTCATCAAAACCTTCACCAATTTCATCGTTTTACCTAGAAATTTCCTCAAGCATTTTGAGCGAATCCAACCACCTCCGAAGCATGTTTTTTGGTTCTGAGTGATCGTAGGCCTCTCCTCACTCCATTACACCTATACACCACCTTACCTAAGATTTTCATAACCTCCAACACCCATTGTTTTCCTCATGGCTGCATCTTGTAGAAATACAAGGAATCGTGTAGGTTTCTAGCACATCTTGTAGGTTTTCCTGTAGTGGCCTATTTTGAGGCTGAATTGAGGGAAATCCTCCAAGAAGCCTCCCAAGGTCACCCAAGGTCTGACCAAACTGTCCAACCATCTCCTGAACCTTCCACCCATCTTTTGGTATCCCTAAAACACCTGCCACATCACCAAAAGAGATTAGTTCACACACTTGATTATTCATGAAAAGCATAAAAGGACAAAAAAAATTTATTACGGTCATTTACATGCATAACAATTGTGTTTTATGTTTTCAAATTCGATGCTTAGGATAGAATTTTTTTTTTCATGTTAATTTAGCATCAATGCAAAGCATATCTCTCAGCATTTAATTATGAAATGGTGTGTCTTAGCACTAAATTTCAGTCTTTTTTATTATTGTAGTAGACTAGTATCTCTTAGAGTAGATTTCTATTTCTTTGATCAAGGAACCAAGATTCTTCTGAACCCATAGGATTTTGGCTTGAAAACCCTAGTGTTTTGTTGCCAGCTAAACAATAACGAAAGGTAGAACCATCATTTTGACTTTTGTATATAGCACTATAACCTCCAAGTTTATACGAACCTTGGGTTGATAAAGTAAAGTTGGTAGTGCAAGAGTTGCAACATTCTTACTGCAATATTGGTGCTCATCAATGTGTTAGAGTTCACAAATGTTTTCCATACCGTTCGAACGAAGCTGGGTATCAAGGATTTTGAGCGACATTTGGCACTCAACTATCATGACTGTCTACAAAAGTACATCCAGAACAAGATGGAGTTCCTAGGCATCTCCTCGCTTGGCACCGCCTATCGATACATTGCCAAGATCAAGCAAAAATTGAAACAGAAGAAGCGATAATTTGGATCTATGAATTTGAAGCAGGGGAAAGGAGCGCCCAATATACAAAACAAAGAATAAAGTCAAGGCGAAGTGGCCCATGACAACCTGCCAAAGCCATAAGCGAAAAGCAACACCACGAATAAAAAGAAGGACACAAGGAAATGGTGTGAGTTCCATAAAAGACCCACTCACAATACAAGCGAGTGACAAGCCAAGCAGTCATTGGTGGTTGAGCTGAAGGCATTTGAATCAGATGCATTTTATGACTCTGAGTTAGAAACCAATAAAGGGAATGACGAAGGGAAGCATATTATTGATATGGAGCCTAGTGCAACTATTTCCACCACCAATATCAAGAAGGATGAGCCTGAAGATCCAAAGGAGGGGGATCGACTCTTACACTCACAAATGTGTGTGAAGGGTTCTCCATTGTAGGTCATTATCGACAGTGGGAGCTAAAATAACCTCATTTCAATGAAGGTCATGAATCAGTTGGGCTTATCAACCACACCACGCCCCCAATTGTACATCATCAGTGGTTTCACGAAGGGAAATATCTCCACGTCAACCAACAATATCGCCTTCCCTACACCATCAAACCCTTCATAGATGAGGTACTATGTGATTTTTCTCCTCTTGAATTTTGTGATGTATTATTAGGCCAACCATAGTTGTGGAAGAGACATGCTATGTATGAATCTAGGCCTCTCATAGTTATTATTACTTTAGATGATAATTTATATAAGATACTGGAGGTAGCACTGCATACCGTCATTTCTTTGATCACTAAGAAGTAATGCAGTAAGATCATCTCCCAGACTAGGAAATTTGTTTCCTTATGATTTTCCCTCATGGAAAAAGGAAGACTGTGGTCATCGCCTCCACAGAGAGATCCTCCACAAGACAGTAATAAAGGGAAAATGTTTTGGAGTATAAGGACATCTTCACCTCACACACAGGGATACCTCTACACTGTTAGTTCAAGCCTCCATTGATCTCACACAGGGTGTGCTGCTACCCACTGATCTACCAATGCTCTGTTATGGAGAACGATGAAATCAAGAGGTAGATTTAGGAGTTATTATAGAGAGGGCACATTAGGCCATTATCATCACCCTGTGGGAGCGGATCATGTTAGTACGGCATAAGGAAGAAACATGGAGACTCTGTGTTGACTATTGGGTGCTAAATAAGATCACTTTCTGGAACATGTATACAATCCCATGGATTGATGACCTTCTGAACTAGCTTAATAGGGTCAAATAATTCAGCAATATTGACTTGAAGTCCAATTATCACCAAGTACTGATCGAACCCTCCGATGTGTGGAAGACTACATTCAAATCCAGGGAGGGCCCTTTCAAATGGTTGGTCATGTCTTTCAGGTTGATGAATGCCCCCAAAACGTTCTTGAGGCTCATGGACGACATATTGTGACCCTTCACCAAATTGTTCATGGTGATGTATTTGGATCACATTCTGATCTTCAGCCATATTTTGGAGGAGAACCTCCACCATATTTGACAGGTCCTCCAAACCCTATGACAACACAAGTTGCATGCCAATTTGGAGAAATGCACTTTTGGTATGACCATGGTTCAACATATGGGGTACATCATTGATAAGCGAGGTGTGCATGTGGACCCAGCGAAGATATAAGTCATTTTGCATTGGCCATCCCCAACCACTCTAACAAATCTCTGCAACTTTCTAGGTCCTGCCAAGATATAAGTTAATTGACAAGCATCTTCAATACATTTAACAAGCATATTCTATAGATATCTCCCATCCATGACTTGTAGAATATGCAATGCCTCTTCCAGTCAACCATACTTACATGAAGTTTTCAATTCCTCTACATAATTTTTAGCTATCACTAATGATTTTATTGAGGCATCAATAATGTGGGTTTTCATATTAATTTTTCTTGTTGATGATGAAGCATGTTCCTTCATTTGTAAAAATGACCGCAAGGTCTCCACTCTCTATCCATTTTGTGCATGCCTACTAATGATCATTACGTAGGCCACCACATCTAATTGGAACAATTTTTCAAACACTTGGAGAGACTACAAATAATACTCGAAATAATAAAATAATATTATATTACATCATCAAATTTTAGAGGGAAAGAAGAAAAAATATTTTTTCAACTCGTATTTTCTACTTGTCTCCCTATTGGTTTACTCAAATTTCGATTGGAAACACTTTTTGGGTGTATAATTTGATTCCTAATACAAGGAGTACCCATGTTTCGTACATTCGATGGACTGTGCTACATGAAAAATAAGAAATACAAGAAAAACATGATTGCAATCACATTTTTTCATGTATTTCTCATTTTTTGTGTAACAAGGTCCATCAAAAGTATACAACATGGTTACTCTTTAGATGAGGAATTAAATTTTACATCCAACAAGTACTCCCACTAGAAATTTGAGTAAAACCTTAGGGAGATAAGTTGAAAATATGAGTTGAAAAATCAGTTTTTTTATTTTATTATTTTTTTTTCCTTTTACTTTTTTACTCCAAAAATGGTGAATCATCCCCTATGGTTCATATTATCATCTTGATTCCTATTGGTTATTATAAAGTTTATTTTGGTTGTACATTTTTCTTAGGAGGCCCATTTTGGACCTCAAAATTCCCTAATGTGCCAAGGCCACTAGATCTAATTGGAACAATTTGTCAAACACTTGGAGAGACTGCCCTAACTCATTCTAAGATCCCAGAAGCCCGCACAGGAGGAAAGAGTATTGAAAACTATAGTCAAGTATGGTTTCACTCAAACTCTATTTTGTGAACAAACGTAAGGCTTTATTAGTTTCACCATTGTGAATATAACTTTGTGAGGCCAAAATTTCAAGAAATGACACTCCTTTGAAATATTTCCCATTGAGTGTTTTAGGGCCTCATCGATAAGCCCATTTTTAACAAGTCCTACAATCTATATGTTCCAAAGATAAATTTCACTAAGTGATTTTGGAAAATATTTTGTAAACATACTAACACTTTCACCTTTATTCTCTATGTTTGTCTCATGCAAGCCCAATGTTGCAACTTGGGCTCTTATACCACTTTGTAACACATCGAGCCACCTAATAAGGGGAAATTATAGTTGAGCTTTGTCTTTACGCCATCACCACATATGATATAAACATAATAAAAATGGTATAAAGATATACATAAATAATATTATAAATATATATATATTATAATGTATAATATATATATATATAATAATATATATATATATTATATATAGTATATATATATTCATTTATTTATTTATTTCAAAGTATACATAGCATTAAGGGAAAATAATGCATAACTAAAAACACTTATCATTCAATGAGCACCAACTAGTTGTAGACCTTATACATTCCTCATTTCCATACACTCTACTACTCCTACTCTCTGAATACTGGGTCACTGCCAAGCCAATGCCATGACTCTACCAAGACAAGGATTTCCTAAAGCTAGTTATGATATACAACAATTATCCAACACAACCAAGGCCAGGGTGAAAAACCCTAATAATATTCTAGGTCAAGGTGAAAAACCTCAATGATATTCCAACCTTCAGTTTGTCATCCTCCATCAATCTACTGAATCTAAGGTAGTACATCCCTTTGTTGCACCTATAGAGATGTGCCACTATCCTTCTATGGTTTCCAACTTAGGCTAGTTAGGGAATATGCGAGTCTTATGGATACTAGGATTTTTCGCTGCCCTCATGGGCTTCCAAGTACCCTCCAAGCCCCACAAAATGACACCTATACCTACACTTATCTCTTTAGGGCTCTCTCCTTCCCTAAAGCAACCCAAGGAGAAGTGCGCTTGTACCTAGATCCACTAAATATCCTTATGGTAGCTAGTCCTTATATGGTTTTCCTTATAGAAGACATAATAGTCTCATTGGTAGAATTGATTATGTGAAATGCCTTATTTAACTTTTATTTATAGCTTCCGATAACTAATATTTCATTAAAATATATTATAATTTTACTATATATTTGTTGGGCCTCCAGATTGTCATAATTCCACTAACCGAACTATCCATTTTTACATCATTCCATTCTTCCATCGCTATCATTTTTAACCATATTCCTCCATAAAATGCACCAAATTTCCACATACATATTTACATGTTTTATTATTATTATTATTATTATTGCCATTATTTTTAATTAATTAAGAATAATTTTGCGTGGTTTTACTAATGACATTTTAGTAAGTTCAAGTTGTTGCAGATCTGTCAAGTTTTCATAGCTACCTTCATGGTTGAGGTAGTAGAACCACTCTACAATGAAATCCGACACATGGGAATTGTTTCTAGAAACTCCAATATGGATTGTGATTGGACAAATTCCACCTAGCTCAGACATGTGGACCTCCAAGCATAGATCAAGGGAAAGTCGCAATAGTTTTGACGAGTGACCTTCAAATTCTTTTTCTGAGCAATTGAAAGCGAATATCAAAAGGAAAAAAATATGGGTTTTGTTCAGAACAGGCCCAGTTGAGTTTATAATGGCCATTTTCCAAAATTCGTTACTATTTGGGAGATATTTTGGGTTCTTTGGAGCCCTATTTTGCAGTTGCATGAGAAAACAGTGCACCTATGCGTAAATAAATGCCCAATCAAGCAAATAGAGGTTCGAATGGAATATGCTTCACTAAATTTGTGGCAACTAGGTGTCCATTTAGTTCTGATATTTAGCCATATGAATCTCCATGAAGTTACATTGTAATCACTATATAAACACAACATTGAAACAAATAAGGGAGGAAGTACTAAGTTAATTGCTGAAGAAATTGTGAACCAGACCTTCACTTTTGCGTTAATATGAAGTTACTTTATTGATATGATGCATATGTGATTGTGAATCATACCTATTGAATGCGGAGGGCCCCTAAAAACAGTCAAGGTTTTAGTTTATGTTTATTTCGTTGCTTTGCAATTGCTTTCATTCAATTGATTTTTGTTATCACTACATTCTAGTTTAATTACTTCATTGTTTTCATTATTTCATATAACTGCAACTATCTCATTACTATTTCGTATTTCTTTTATATTTACAGTCTTTCAATTACTCTAGTTCTCCAATTCTCTTTTAATTAATCACAATTAGCCTCTTCATGCTTTTTAGAGCCAGAATTTATATCGCTCTCGAGTTTATAATTGAAGATTTATTTAATGTATTTTTGAACTCAGGATTGTATATATTTGTTGGTTCCCTATAATACTAGTGATTACCCCATTACTATTGTATTTATACCCCTTATTAATATTGTTGTTCCCCTATTGTCCCCATATTGTTATTATTGTGCCCCATAGAATCCCTCTTTTATTATTTTTGTGCCCTTATATTATTATTTTTAGGTCGGTTGGGTTATATTGTCACTACTTAGACTCCTATATATAGAAAGGAGGTTTTGTCATTTGAATCATCCAAGAATTGTTCATTTATGTAATGTAAAGGAGGTTTCCCCTCGAAAGGCTGAATTCTAGGCGTTGATCTATCTTTTCTATCTTTCTTGAAGCTAGTTTCATAACATTTGGTATCAGAGCTTTGGATTCTAGGGTTTCACTGCTTTAAACAGGTCATCGTTGAATTTTCGCTATAACTTTTTTTCTGTGACGTTTCAGAAGTTGGAAAAAAAATCCAATTGATAAGACATCACGCTAAATCTCAGGTCATAATTTCATAGCTTTTTGCACTATATTTGCGGAGATATGATCTGAGGAAGTTGGTCTTTTTGCAGACTCTTGAATTACATTCCAAATAGGTAACCTAGGGAAAATCGTCATAACTTTTTCTCTGAACATTGGATTGAAATTTTGTAAGAAGGTCCAGAAAGAGGACATGCTATAGTTTCTTCTATATATTTTTCAGAGCTAAAGGTCGAACCAGTGACTCATGGCACGTCGTACAAGTTCGCTCTACTGAACTATTCTATAATCAGGTCACTGTGGGAGATTTCACATAATTCTTCCTTGGAGAATCTAATTTGGATCAGACTGGTGGCATTAGAAAGAGGACATAGAGGGCTACCATAGGTCACAATTTCAAAACTGGATGTTCTGGAAGTGTAGAGATACATCAGAGGAAATATCGAGCTCCTACAAAGTGAAAAACAATGTGTGTAGATTATTTTAAAATTTTGCTTAAGATTGGTTTGAAAATTTATTTTGAAGGAATTCAAGGGGCTAGTAGAGCATTATTATCGGTAATTGATGCCTCGAGGAAAGAAAATGAAAACACCTAGTAAGGAACCTGAAAGCTCTAGCATGACTCATGAACAAGAGGAAGAAATGCTACATGATATATCAAAATTACAAGAACAAGTGGAGAAAATGCCACTCTCACAAAAGTTAACACAAGCTAAGATAAATGGCGTGGAAGCTAATATGAATGGCATGGAAGCTAAGATGGATAATTTGAAGATAGATTTGAACACAAATTTGAAGACGGGCATGGCAGATTTGAAGACAGATTTGACAAATTTTCTACAAGAAATAATTACTAATGGTGAAAAGGTAGTAAAGGAAACTCGTGATGCAAACAAAAGAAATTTTAATCATGATATCATAGACTCTAATGTGGGATCAAAGACCCACCATATTCCAAAAATCGATATGAGGAAGCTTGATGGCAAGGATCCTGCAACATGGATATTACATATGGAGCAATTTTTCAATCCCAATAATGTGCAAAACACACAAAAGGTATGTATTGCAACTTTATATTTGGAACCAAATCAATTCTTATGGTATCAATGGATTTTCTCTCGTAAACAATTTATCACTTGGGCAATTTTTATGGAAGAATTGATAGCACATTATGAGGATACAAAAAGCAACACTTTTTTTAGTCAATTGATAAGTGTCAAACAAAAGGGTTCAATAATGGAGCACATTGAGGAGTTCCAAAAATTGAACATAAGGGTAAAAGATATTCCAGAGGAGCATAGGATTGATGTGTTCATAGGGTCTTTAAAGGATAATATCCAACATGATGTTCGACTTTGGGAACCTGATTCATAGAGAAGGCATTCAGGTTAGCAAGAAAAATGGAAATCAAAATTATGGCAACCAAGAAGCATACCACTCACAACTATAAAGATGGAAGTGTTGTCCCTAGTCCTCGCCACAACTTAAAGGTTGACACCACAACAATTGGGAAGAAAAAAGAGCAAAAGGGCTTTGTTACAGTTGTGATAGAAAATACACTAAAGGTCATAAGTGTGCTGAGAAGAAATTATTCTACATAGATTGTGAAGAGGAAGAAGAAAAGGAGCAAGAAGGTCAAAAGAAGAGGATATACTCCAGGAACAAAGCCTAGATGAAGAACAAATGAATCCGACCATATCATGTAATGCATTGGCGAGAATTACCACTCCTCAAACCATCAAGATAGAAGGACAAATCAAGAAGAAAAAGGTAATAGTGTTGATTGATTCAGGAAGCACCCACAATTTTATTCATTGTAAGGTAGCAAAAGAATTAAATTGCTTCATATATCCAGCACCAGAGTGTCAAGTGATGATTGCAAATGGAGGAACAATAAATTGCACTGGAAAATGCCATAATATCAAGCTATCCATGGGAGAATATGTATTGACTAGCCCAATGCTTTCCATTCAAATGGGAGGTGCTGATGTTGTACTAGGAGTCCAATGGCTACAATCCCTGGGTACAATAGCTTTTAATTTTCAAGAACTTTTCATCAAATTTTCTATGGAAGGAAAGGAAGTTGAATTAAGGGGTATTGCAGGGAAACCAGGAAAGATAATCAGCTCTAATGGTATGACAAAGCTTCTAAAAAAGGAACAAAGAGGTGTAATTGCACAATTATGTTCACTAGATGTTTCCACATCGGAATCATCTATTTCTCCAGATCTCCAAAAAGTCTTGGACAATCATTCCAAGGTATTTGAGACTCCCAAAGGTCTCCCACCTGTGTGTGATCATGATCATGCTATTCATCTAATTCCAGGAAGTGTTCCTCCAAACATCAGGCCGTACAAATACCCCTATGCCCAAAAGAGTGAAATTGAACGTATGGTTGCAGAAATGCTAGAGGCTAGTATAATTCAACCAAGTCAAAGTTCTTTCTCTGCTCTAGTAGTATTGGTGCACAAGAAGGATGGATCATCGCGCATGTGTCGGATTATAGGGAGCTCAACAAGCTCACTATTAAAGATAAGTTTCCCATTCCTGTCATTGATGAATTACTGGATGAATTGCATGGATCAATTTACTTCACCAAGTTGGATCTTCGTTCAGGATATCATCAAATCAGAATGAACACTGAAGACATTCTGAAACAACATTTAGAACTCATGAGGGTCATTATGAATTTTTGGTCATGCCTTTTGGCCTTACCAATGCACCTTCAACATTTCAAGGTTTCATGAATTCAATTTTCAAACCATTCCTTAGAAAATTTGTGTTAGTATTTTTTGATGATATACTAATCTACAACAAGTCTTGGAAGGATCATGTTGAACATGTTGACAGGGTGCTACAACTATCGGAGGAGAAACAATTATATGCAAAAAGATCCAAATGTTTCTTTGGAGTACAAGAGGTGGAATATCTGGGTCATATTGTATCTCATGAAGGAGTTAAGGTAGACCCTAGCAAAATTAAAGCCATTAAGGAATGGAAAATCCCCACATCCATAAAGCATCTGCGAGGATTCTCGGGTTGACAGGGTATTATCACAAGTTTGTTAAGAATTATGGGAGAATAGCAACACCTCTAACAACACTATTGAAGAAAGATGCATATTCATGGACTCCAGAAGCAACAAAGGCCTTCGAACATCTTAAAGAGGCAATGTGCCAAGCACCGGTCTTAGCTACACCAGACTTCACAAAAACCTTTATTATGGAATGTGATGCTTCACGAAATGGAATTGGTGTTGTTCTAATGCAAGATGAAAGACCCATTGCTTTTGAAAGTCGTACAATCAAGGGAAAGTTTTTACACAAAGCTATTTATGAGAAGGAAATGTTGGCAATACTCCATGCACTTAAGAAATGGCGACCCTACCTAATGGGAAGACACTTCAAGGTAAAAACAGATCATGATAGCCTTAAATACTTTTTAGAACAAAGATTATCCTCTGAAGAGCAACAAAAGTGGGTCACAAAGATGTTGGGTTATGACTTTGAAATCATCTACAAGAATGGGAAGTAAAATGTGGTGGCAGATGCACTCTCAAGAAAGGATGAGGATGTGGAAGCATTGTTGTGCGTCATTTCTATTATCCAACCAGATTGGATAAATGAAGCAAGGGAGGAATGGAAGAATGACAAAGAAGTGTGTGCACTTATTCGAAAGTTACAACAAGATTCTAGTACGTCTTGTACATTTAGTTGGAAAAATGATCCATTACGGTACAAAGATCGCTTCTATCTCTATAAGAAATCCTAGCTAAAACAAAAGATTCTTACGGAATTGAACACTTCTCCCTTAGGAGGGCACTCATATTTTTAAAAACTTACCATAGGGTTAAGAAGGAATTTTTTTGAGATGGCCTTAAATCAGATATTCAAAAGTTTGTGGCAGAATGTTTGGTTTGCAAACAAAATAAAGTTGAAACAATTAAGACACCGGGTCTATTACAACCTTTATCGATTCCAAGCCAACGTTGGGAGGAGGTTTGAATGGATTTGATCACAGGTTTACCCAATTCTGAGGGAAAGAGTGTCATCATGGTGGTAGTTGATAGAATTACCAAGTATGCACACTTTTTTGAATTATCACATCCATCTAAAGCCGGTACAGTTTCTACTGCATTTATGGAAAGAATTCAAAAGCTACATGGAAACCCAAAGATTATTGTAAGTGACAGAGATCCCATTTTCACTGGAAATTTTTGGACAGAATTATTTTCCTATCTTGGTACTCAGTTAGCTCATAGCTCATCTTATCATCCTCAATCTGATGGGCAAACTGAGATAGTAAACAAATGTTTGGAAGGATATCTTCGTTGCTTTGTATCTGATAAACAGACATAATGGGTCAAATGGCTGCCTCTGGCTGAATGGTGGTATAACACTTCCTTCCATACAGCAACAAAAATGACCCCATTTATGGCACTTTATGGTATCAACCACCATCCATCACATCATATTTAAGAGAAAATTCTAAGGTTCAGGCAGTGGAACATCACATCGAACATCAACAACAAGTCCTCCAACTCTTAAAGGATAACCTCGTGTTGGCACACAATAGAATGAAACAACGGGCAGATCAACATCGCAGCGAAAGAAGTTTTAGTTTAGGTGATTGGGTATTCCTATGGCTACAACAATATAGGCAAATGTCCCTCAAGCAAGCTAAGAAGGATAATAAATTATCACCAAAGTATTATGTTCCATACAAGTTGTTGCAAAAGATTGGTACTATGGCATACAAATTGGAGCTCCCTGCAGCTTCTCGATGGTACCCAGTTTTCCGTGTTCCATGTTTAAAGAAGTTTATAGGTGACAAGCTCCCAGTTCAAACAATATTGCTAGAACTTGACGAGGAAGGAAAAATTATATTGGAACCGGAAGCAGTCACAGAAAAAAGAACTCGATAACTAAGAAATCGATCAATTTCGGAGTATCTTATCAAGTGGAAGAACTTATCTGCTGAAGATTCCACATGGGAGGATCAGAATTTTATACAGAAATATCCAGAACTACTCAAGCGTTGAGGACAACACTTTTTCGAAGGAGAGGGGCATGTTGGGTCCCTATAATACTAGTGATTACCCCATTACTATTGTAGTTATACCCGTTATTAATATTTTTGTGCCCCTATTGTCCCCATATTGTTATTATTGTGCCCCATAGAATCCCTCTATTATTATTTTTGTGGCTTTATACTATTATTATTAGGTCGGCTAGGTTATATTGTGACTCCTTAGACTCCTATATAAAGAAAGGAGGTTTTGTCATTCGAATCATCCAATAATTGTTCATTTATGTAATGTAAAGGAGGTTGCCCCCTCGAAGAGGTTGATTTCTAAGGCGTTGATCTATCTTTTCTATCTTTCTTGAAGCTGGTTTCATAACAATATTTCAATAGACAAACTTTTGGATTTCAATAATTTGTTTCATAGCAGCAAGTTTTTTATATAAGTTTCATTATTTTAGGATGAATAACATAAGGCATTTTAAAGATGACAATCAATTAGATACGATTTGATATATTTATCTAACAATAACTTAACTCTTATTTATGCTAACAACGACTTAACTTTCAAATAATTAATTTGTAGAAATCTAACTTTAATGAAAATCTAAAAACAAACATAACCATTATCTTACTAAATGAAAGAATAGGCTTATTGCATATATAGTGCACTTGTACTTCTTAAGTTTACCAACTCCAGTTGATAATTTATGCTTTCAATTTAAGAACATTAAATTGACCAAACATTTTGCCGTCATTGTCGGGGCACTATAAATAGGAGCCTTTTTCTTTCATAAATAAAAAATAAAAAAACTTCAATCACCTACCGCCCCTACTATATCACATGGTGTAGTAAAAGCTACACATCCACATCATGAATTCCTAGTTTTGCAGGTAGAAGAAGAGGTGACAAAGGAGGTGGAAGAAATTATGACTGAAGATGATGATAATGAGAAAGATCCTTTTGATTTTTCCATTCAAGAAACTGATATCAATGTTCATATGGAGAACATCCCTCCATTCGTACTTCCTAACATGAAAGGTATGAGATTAGAAGATCGAGAAACTTTTCTTTTTGAATTTGAAATCATTTGTAGATCTTATGGATACTCATTACGCAT
Source organism: Pinus taeda (assembly GCA_000404065.3). NCBI lineage: Eukaryota > Viridiplantae > Streptophyta > Pinopsida > Pinales > Pinaceae > Pinus > Pinus taeda. Next base: position 36,164 of record APFE031662946.1, on the reverse strand, counting down.
TCAAAAATTGAATTTTTTTCTGGCAACATTGAAGGATAAAACTCTTAGATGGTTCATGACTTTAGGAACAAATTCTATAAGGAGACAGCATGATATGAAAAGAGCATTTTTTGAAAAATATAAAGATTATTACATACACCGTGACTATAAAAATGAAGTCTTTAAGATAAACCAAAAAGAGGATGAAAACCTAGAATACTTAGGGAGAGAGATTTACTTATAATATCAAAAGATATAAATTGCATAATTTAGGATGAGACACATTAAAACCTCTCCTACTAATTCCTATAAAGGATGAATGGATTGATCCTCTTAACGTGGTGGGAAAACGAGATGTCTATCAATTGTCATTTCAATAGATTTGTGAACTATGCAAGAACATATCAAGAGTAAAACCAAAGTACGTAAGATCCCCTCAAGATCCATTTATGGCAAGAGTAAGTAAATTGAAAATAGGATTAGTAAGTCAAACTGGAGTTTACAATTTGCTGGAGATTCTTGGTAATTTAAATGAACAAATGGATATGCTAAGAATGCAAACGAAGAAAAAATTTGAGAGTGTTCCATCATTTATATTTGCCCTAAATGTGGAAATAATCGTGCTTTGCATGAATGTCCACTTGATAACATTACAATTTATAAAATTTGTGCAAGATCATACACTACTGAAGATTGCCCATCATTACCAAGGTTAAAGGTAGTTAACCAAAAGGAAAATGAAGCGAATCAAGAAAAAGAAAAACTCTGTTATGTAGCTCCAAGAGGGCTATGGGAGTCTCATCAACCCAATATGATGTAAGATACTTATGCACAATTTCAAGGTTATGCACAATAGTCTCAACGTAATTGGAATACACCCTTGCCTTTGCAACCTTCATCATCCCAACCTCAACAACAATCTTGGAAAAAAATTTGGCAAAGTCCCTACAGAGGAAATCCACCATATCCTCAATCATTCCCTCATTATCATCAATATTAATATCAATGTTATCTATATAATTCAACATAGCATCAGTTTGACCCTCAATTAACCTCAATTTAACCTTTCCAATTACTACGCACACGAACACCCCAAAGATCCATTCCCACTCCACTACCTGCACAACCATTTCAAATTCCCATCAATAAAACACCTCAAACCACTTACAATGTTGAGGTATTGCAAAATGATTCACCAATTGCCATTGAACAAATCGAGAAGAAGAAGATTTAGATAAGGTCCAAGAATAATTGATACTTGTCGATAAAGGGCACTTATTGGAACCTGAGTTTGAAAATTTTATTGCATGCCTATCACCAAATTTTATGAGTGGAGATCACATCTCTCAAGACTTGCATGGAATGATAGCACAAAGCCAAGGAAGATAAGATTACATTGAATCTTGGTTCAAGACAGTCATTGGATCCTAGTATTCCATTCTTTAGTATCTTCTGACATCATCTCAATCAAGACAATTGGTCTCCCATATACTAGTACATATCAAAGAGTATATTTCAAACCTGCATACGAGTTTATCTATCATCTTGATACAGACATGGTTCCATTGGAAGTATTAATATACTTGAATGAGATTTATTTTTCAAGTAGAGAAGGACATATAAAAAATAAAAAATAAAATAAAAAAGTAAAGAGAAAAATAAGTCTTATTGTGAAAACCAGCTTGCTGGTGCAATTGGGCATGAGATTCGCTTGAAAACCAAGAAACTCACAAGCCAAGTTCACAATAAGGTATGCAATTTCATGATTTTTTCAATCTTTTGTTATGTATTCAAATAATTTTTGGTTCTATTCTCAAGTTGGCTAAGGTTGGATTCCTTAAGGCCCACCTTCGAACAGATCTTGTCCCATCGACCTCAACACCTTATCTAGGATCAAGATCAAAGATTATTTGGAGTGCCTTGGAACTTGCATACATCAATGGCAAGGCTCGTCATTGACAACAATGTCTCTTGATTGCGAGACCTTGTAGGTGACTCGACTTCAACATATTCATTCATCCCTGTCAAGATGCACTCAGGTACCTTGACACTCATTTAAATTATTGGTGAGTTGTCTCACATTGGTTAGTGATTTTCATTAGTGATTGGTAATCCAATGATTTCTTTCCATGCTCGACTTCAATGCATTAATTCACATGGTAAGAATTGTACCATGATTTTTGGTTTTCGATGAAGACTAATGGTTTTATTGAATCAACAACAACTTGCAACAATATATTTTATTGGTTTCTTGTAGCAACATGTTCATGTTTTTTTCATCCAATAGCAGCATGATGGCACCATTACAACACTTTTTCATTCATTTCATTTTCAAGCAAAACAATAAAATTGGGCCTATCTTAGTCAATATTCATTACGTTTCATGGTTTCTAATTCAGCATGTAGTATACAATCCAAATAAGAAGTTCAAACATGGAGAAAACTACTTTTTGAAAAAATTGACATTTTCCACAAACAACTATCCAAAGTTGTAGTTTCTGGAGGCAATTTTGGCACAAATATTGTAGGAGATTGGAGCAGAAGTAAAAAAAAATTGAGCTTCTGGGTTTTCTCAAAATATGGTAAATTGAGTAAGATGTGGACATAATTCAGAAAAAGTGCAATTTTCCAGGACTTTTCAGCGGAATTTTAAGGCAAAATTTTGTTTTTCAGCATTATGGATAGATTAGGCCAGATTTTGGTATTTTTGCATAGGAGTATCTTTTGTTCATCAAATTTGAATTCTCAAGGGATGAAGTGGTAAAAAAGAGAAAAATACACCATTTCGTGTTTTGAATCACCCAGTTTGGACTTAAAATGAGTTCACGGCATATGTGTTTTTGCAACTTTGGGCAACGTGAAGGGTCAAATACGGCAGAAACTAATTCGACCATATCGTGCAAACCCTACATCTGTTGGTCCTAAATTTTCTATGGGAAATGCAATGGGATAGGGTAACTAAATACACAAAATTTCAAGAAATTTCAGTGTGATGTTTCAAGAAATTGGTCAATTACACCTACAACCATTTCTCAATTTTATTGAAATTGGCACATCCATTGGCCGATATCTTTTTTGGGAAGATGCATAATATTAATGGTAACAATATCAGAAAATTCAAGAGAATCTGATTTACCATTTGAGAGAAATGCGAAAATCAAGTATGGTACATGGAAAATATACATTTTTTGGAGCAAGGTCAAAGTGGAGGTCAACGCATCATGGAGCAGAGTACCCGAGCCAAGTCAACATCGAATCAACCATCAAATCACGTTCTCTTTTCCAATTCCAAAAGATAAACTTGAGGTAAAACTAGCTTTAAACTTTTTAATTTGTGAAATTTTTTGGAAATTGTCATAAGAAAGCTATTGTAAAACATGTGATCTATGTATTTCACCCTATCATATCCACATTCTTCAAACCATTTTCTCAATCCTTCATTCATATTCTACTTTGCATGCATAATTAATCCCAATAATTGTTTCCAACCTTCACTCCTTATTGGATACTCTACAAACCTTGTTATGGTTGAACCCCATCCCATGATTGCATGATATTTTCCTTCATAATGTCTTGTGTTTGCCCTAGTAATAATGTTGTCTCCCACCATTCTCATGCTTAACTTTCTCTTCTTGATGCAATATAAATTGACTCATATCTTCTTGATGAACAATTTGATCTTTTTGGCCTTCATATGGGATTAATTCAAATGTGGAGATGTTTGTCTTAATGAACCATCATAGTACATGGTTGTAGCACGTGATCAAAAAATACATGGAGCATTTGGAATATGTGTCATATTGTTCATCTTGAGATTTCTAATGGAAGCCAAGAAATGATGAGTACAAAGCCACAAGAAGAAGAAGGTTGCAAGAAGGCTTTGTTCGCACTCTTGAAATCACTTGCAAGTATATTTTAGGCTTTGATAAATTGTACAACCCTCACCTACAACTCTTATTTTCTGTTATGTGCAACTCATCTTCTCGAAGTTTTACATTGGAAAGTCTTCTTATTTCATTAGTTTATGAGTTCATGAAGAAACTATTTGATAACATTGTTGAAGTAGGATTGGTTGCTATAAAAAAAAGCTTTCTATGCATGGATGATAAGAAGACAGGCATTATGGGTTGCAATTTATGATCATTTCCAACCATGCTAATGGGATGAATTTTACAAGGAGGGAAAGAACATTATATGGATGTAGTAAGAGTCCTGACGTGTTCTTCACAATATTACATTCTACCAAGGATTGAACAAATTACGCATAACTCAGTAGTGACAAGAACCTCATAAATATTTTCCAAGTTTTTGAAAGAGTTATATTTGAAAAAAACGACATGAATTTGCAAATGCTTTGAGAACAATGAAAATCTACTTCGATGTGCTACTTCGTGGGTACCCTTTCCCTTCACACAAATTGTATATGATAATGTGCAAGGAGTTAATACATAATGCAGGGATGTTTGTTTTATTGGAGAAGAACAAATCAAGAGGCATTGCTTCTACCTTTATAGCATCCATGAGCAACCTAGTATGTGAAGACTTCAACTTATTTGAATTTGAAAGGAGGATGGGTAACTCTTCTTTCTTAAGACACAACAAGCAAATGTGGAAACAAAGAGTTATGCTACCAGATCTGTAATATTGAAAAATTGAGAGAGAAAAGTGCATCTTATTGAGATAGAGGGTCAAGATTGCTCTCTTGGAGCTTTGGTCAAGGATGTAGGTGAAATGATAGAATAAAGGAACACAAGGAACTAGTTTGATTATTAAACTTTGCAATGCTTTATTTTCATGAGTACATCCGAAAGCTTTGGTGTGGGGGAATGTTGGGCCTCCAAATTTTCATAATTCCATTAATCGAACTATCTATTTTTACATCATTCCGTTCATCCATTTTTAGCATTTTTAACAATATTCCTCCATAAAACACACCAAATTTGCATACATGTTTATTGGTTTATTATTATTATTTCCATTATTTTTAATGAATTAAGAAGACTTTTGCATGGTTTTACTAATGACAATGTAGCAAGTTCAAGTTGTTGCAGATTTGTCAAGCTTTTGTTGCTACCTCCATGGTTGAGGTAGTAGCACCACTCTAGAATGAAATATGACACATGGGCATTGTTTCTAGAAACTCCAATATGGATTTCAATTGGACAAATTCCATCTAGCTCGCACATGTGGACCTCTAGGCAAAGATCAAAGGAAAGTTGCAGCAGTTTTGATCAGTCAACTTCAAACGCTTTTTGTGAGCGAATGAAAGTGAATCTCAAAAACAAAAACATGGGTTTTGTTCAGAATGAGCCCAATTAAATTTTTAATGAGATTTTTTCATTTTTTTATCATTTGGGAGACATTTTGGGATTTTTAGAGCCCTATTTTGTAGTTGCGTAAGCAAACAGTGCACCTATGTTTCAATAAACACCGAGCCAAGAAAATAGAGGTTGGAATGGACTATGCTTCATCAAATTCGTGACAGTTAGGTGTCCATTCAGTTATGGTATTTAGCCATATGAATCTCCATGAAGTTACATTGTAATCACTATTTGTAAACGCACCATTGAAACATATAAGGAAGGAAGTATAAGTTAACTGTTGAAGAAATTGTGAATGAGACCTTCACTTCTGCATTAATTTGAAGTTACTTTGTTGATATCATGCATATGTGATTGTGAATCATACCTATTGGACGTGAAGGGCCTCTGTAAACAATCAAGGTTTTAGTTTATGTTTATTTCGTTGCTTTGTATCCACTTTCATTTAATTACTTTCTATTATCACTGCATTCTAGTTTAACTACTTCATTGTTTTCCTTATTTTATATAAACTGAGTTATCTCATTATTATTTTACATTTCATTTATATTTACAGTCTTTCAATTAGTCTAGTTCTCCAATTCTCTTTTGCTTCATTACAATTAGCCTCTTCATGCTTTTTAGAGCTGGAATTCATATCACTCTGCAGTTTATAATTGAAGATTTCTGTCATGTTTTTTTAACTGAGAATTGTATATATTTCAATAGGAAAACTTTTGGATTTTAATACTCTGTTTCATTGCATCAAGTTGTTTATATAAGATTTATAATTTTAGGATGAATAACATAAGGCATTTTAAAGATGACAATCAATTATATACGATCTAATAGATTGATCTAACAATAGCTTAACTCACATTCATGCTAACAATAGCTTAACTTTCAAAGTATTGATTTGTAGAAAACTAACTCTAATGAAAATCTAGATAAACAATGAAAATCTCAAAATAAACATAACCATCATCTTACTAAATGAAAGAATGTGCTTCTATCATATGCAATGCACTTGCCCTTCATAATTTTACCAACTTTAGTCAATAATTTATGCTTGCAATTTAAAAATGTTAAATTGAGCAAACAATATTTTAACACAATCTCATAAAGTTACTTTACAAATATTATATTGGTAATAGTTATTTGGCTTAAGAACCATGTCTTAGTTTCACACCCACACTTTTCCCTCTTCCGGAGTGCTAGCCCTTCATATTCTTCTTATCCCATGGTTTGCAACCATGATGTTATCTTATTTATCTCAATATTTTTACATATTACATCTATTAGGCTCATTGGCCTTTTAGCACATAGGATCTCTAGGCTAACCAAATAGGTACTTTGGTCTTAAAATCGCATCTATACATTAGCCCATAGGCTTAACAGACTTATACACATAGACACTTTGGCCTCAACATAAACTGACTCATTAGCCTCGATCTCATGTATTGGCTCATTGGATTGAGTGTCACTTGTATATATACATTACAATTTGGGGATTAATCTAGGGGTATTACATACTGCAAACATGAGTTGACCAAATAGTCGATTTATTGAACCATCATGTTAACATCAACCAATGTAATATTCTAGTAAACCATTGGTTAGATTAATGAACTAGACAATCATTGGTTGAGTAACTAACAAATCTATTGTTGGTTGGGCTAATTAACGAGTCAAACATTACTCAGGACGACTAACTAGTTAGCCATTGATTGAGTTAACTAACTAGTTGCCCATCATTTGACTCAACTAACCAATCAACTATCAATTGATATTACTAACAAATTTATTATCCGATTAAATATATTAATAGACTATGTTATTCCAATATAAATATGACTTGAATTGGTAGTTGAATTAGTCAAATGTTGATGGAATTTACCACCGTAATGCTAGGTGATCACTATAATGGACAAATTGACTAGGTAGTTGAAATAGTTGGCCATGTTTTTTCTTCAACTCTCCATAGTCATCTTGGTAATCTAAAGCTTGGTTAATTTTAGGCTTCTACATATTTTCAACCAACTATGTTTCTAAAAATTTCCTTTGTCGTTTGTCTCTAGCCGATGCAGGCTCAATACTAAAATTGACACTTTGACGTCACATTATGGTATATACAGAACCTTCTATCCACCATTGGCTATATAGGGCACCTCAATTAACAAAGTTATATGAATATTTTGATTATGATACTAATTCTTTCATCTAGTATTTGTTTCCAAAATTTGACTTAACCTAATGAATGACGAGGATAACTAACTAGTCGACTAGACATGAGAATTCATCACTCATCAGGCACCTATGCATTATGAATTGAGTCAACTAATTAAATATATGGTTGAATTTCCATTGATTGTACTAAGGGATCTACTTCCTAGTGAGTACCTGTCAATGATAAATGTGGATTCCTCCAACCATCAAACTTTTGTCAACTACATACTTGGTCCATTATCTATCAACTACATAAATATAAATGATATAGGTAATAATGTCCCATAAATTATATAAATGTGAAAGTATAATAATATGCATTATCATGCAAGTGACTTAGGCACACATAAATCAAGTGCAACATGTTGATAAGTTAACAACGATAACTAATAAGATAATTACACCAATTAAATATCACACAAGACACATGAGGACTTGTCCTTGTAAATATTGACTAAATGGCCACAAACCTTAGATATTCCACCTAGCTATAGACGACATTGTTGTAAATATTTTAGTAGTGGTTCACCTTCGAGTTGGCCTATGATTAATAAAGGAAAAAGGCTCACCTAGAGCCAACAATGGACATATAGTTTGTACCAAACAAGTACTATGCTAAGTACCAACTCCAACAACCTCCCTAACTACATCCCTGGATCCTCTAGCTTAGACTACCCAAGGTAAGCCACCCCCTTCTCTATCACTATAATCCTTTAGGCTATACACTTTTTGGGCTTCTAGCATAGTCCATTTGGGAAGTCTAAAAGAACGGTAACTCTAGGAGTTACGACTACCCTCAACGATCTTCTAGGAACCCCTCAAGCCTCACACTAGGAAATTTTACCCAACAAGTTCCCCCACCAAGCTCCATCCTTTCCCAAAATGAGAAAGGAAAATTTCCCACATATTCCAATGAGAAACTCCTAATAATTTTCATAGGCCATAAGCTTCAATGCATATCTAAGCTTATTCTCAACTAGTCTCAACAAAACTAGGAAAGTACCAAGGAGAATGGTTGTTTGAATGATGGTTTAATGATGACCAAAAATATGGAATGAAACCCCACAACCATGGAAAACATGACTTATGTATGAATGAAGTCATTTTTCCAAATGTCACCAAGGAGCTCACCGTCACCACATGGGAACTGCCATAGCCTTATTTGTCCATTCACTTCTAGACTTAGGATAGAAAACCAAGGGATGGTATGGGCTTATACATGCCCTTTTTTATAAACTTTTGGTTATGAACATAAAGTCATAGCCAGTTTTGGAATATAATATTATTGACATGGCTTATGAACCATGTCATAGTTCCACACCCTCGCCTTTCTTACTATGGAGTCATATCCCGCTATACTCTTTTCATGTGGTGTTTTGCATCCATGATGTATTTTCTTATAACATGGGTGTAATTACATATATTCATAGCTAGGCTCACTAGCATTTTAACATAAAAACTATTTGGCCTTAATCACACAAGCATTCTAGCTTCAAGACAAATAAATATAGGCACACACACCTGAAAAACAAATATGAACATATAAACGAATCAGGAAAAAGAACAACTTTGTTATGTAGCTCCAAGAGGGCTATGGGAGTCTCATCAACCCAATATGATGTAATATACTTATGCACAATTTCAAGGTTATGCACAATAGTCTCAAGGTAATTGGAATACACCCTTGCCTTTGCAACCTTCATCATCCCAACCTCAACACCAATCTTGGCAAAAAATTTGGCAAAGGTCATACAGAGGAAATCCACCATATCCTCAATCATTCCCTCACTATCATCAATATTAATATCAATGTTATCTATACAATTCAACATAGCATCAGTTTGACCCTCAATTGACCTCAATTTAACCTTTCCCATTACTACGCACACAAACACCCCAAAGATCCATTCCCACTCCACTACCTGCACAACCATTTCAAATTCCCAGCAATAAAACACCACAAACCACTTACGATGTTTAGGTATTGCAAAATGATTCACCAATTGCCATTGAAAAAATCCAGAAGAAGAAGATTTAGAAAAGGTCCAAGAATCATTGATACTTGTCGATAAAGAGCACTTGTTGGAACCTGAGTTTGAAAATTTTATTGCATGCCTATCACCAAATTCTATGAATGGAGATCACATCTCTCAGGACTTGCATGGAATGATAGCACGAAGCCAAGGAAGACAAGATTACATTGAATCTTGGTTCAAGACAGTCATTGGATCCTAGTATTCCATTCTTTAGTATCTTCTGACATCATCTCAATCAAGACAATTGGTCTCCCATATACTAGTACATATCAAAGAGTATATTTTATACCTGCATACGAGTTTATCTATCATCTTGATACAGACATGGTTCCATTGGAAGTATTAATATACTTGAATGAGATTTATTTTTCAAGTAGAGAAGGACATATAAAAAATAAAAAATTAAAGAGAAAAATAAGTCTTATTGTGAAAACCAGCTTGCTGGTGCAATTGTGCATGAGATTCTCTTGAAAACCAAGAAACTTGCAAGCAAAGTTCACAATAAGCTATGCCATTTCATGATTGTTTCAATCTTTTGTTATGGTTCTTCAAATCATTTTTGGTTCTATTCTCAAGTTGGCTAATGTGGGATTCCTTACGGCCCACCTTCGAACAGATCTTGTCCCATCGACCTCACACCTTATCTAGGATCAAGATCAAAGATTATTTGGACTGCCTTGGAACTTGCATACATCAATGGCAAGGCTCGTCATTAACAACAATGTCTCTTGATTGTCAGACCTTGTAGGTGACTCAAATTCAACACATTCATTCACCCCTGTCAGGATGCACTCAGGTACCTTGACACTCATTTACATTATTGGTGAGTTGTCTCACATTGTTTAGCAATTTTCATTAGTGATTGGTAATCCAATAATTTCTTTCCATGCTGGACTTCGATGCATTCATTCACATGGTAAGAATTGTACCATGGTTTTTGGTTTTTGATGAAGACTAATGGTTTTATTGAATCAACAACAACTTGCAACAATATATTTTATTGGTTTCTTGTAGCAGCATGTTCATGTTTTTGTCATCCAATAGGAGCATGATGGCACCATTACAACACTTTTTCATTCATTCCATTTTCAAGCAAAACAATAAAATTGGGCCTGTCTTATTCAATATGCATTACATTTCATGGTTTCTAATTCAGCATGTAGTACACAATCCAAATAAGAAGATCAAACTTGGAGAAAACTACTTTTTGAAAAAATTGACATTTTCCACAAACAACTATGAAAAGTTGTAGTTTTTGGAGGCAATTTTGGCACAAATATTGTAGGAGATTGGAGCAGAAATAAAAAAAATTGAGCTTCTGGGTTTTCTCAAAATATGGTAAATTGAGTAAGATGTGGACATAATTCAGAAAATGTGCAATTTTCCAGGACTTTTCAGCGGGATTTTAAGGCAAAATTTCATTTTTCAGCATTATGGATAGATTAGGCCATATTTTGGTATTTTTGCATAGTAGTATCTTTTGTTCATCAAATTTGAATTCTCAAGGCATGAAGCGGTAAAAAAGGAAAAAAATACACCATTTCCTTTTTTGAATCACTCAGTTTTGACTTAAAATGAGTTCACGACATATGTTTTTTTGCAACATTGGGCAACGTGAAGGGTCAAATAGCGCAGAAATTGATTCAACCATATCTTACAAACCCTACATCCATTGGTCCTAAATTTTCTATGGGAAATGCAATAAGGTAGGGTAACTAAATACACAAAATTCCAAGAAATTTGAGTGTGTATTTTTCAAGAAATTGGGCAATTACACCTACAACCATTTCTCAATTTTATTGAAATTGGCACAACCATTGGCTGATAACTCTTTTGGGAAGATGCATAATATTAATGGTAACAATATCAGAAAATTCAAGAGAGTCTGATTTACCATTTGAGAGAAATGGGAAAATCAAGTATGGTACATGGAAAATATATATTTTGTGGAGCAAGGTCAAAGTGGAGGTCAACACATCATGGAGCAGAGTACTCGAGCCAAGTCAACATCGAATCAACCATCAAATCACGTTCTCTTTTCCAATTCCAAAAGATAAACTTGAGGTAAAACTAGCCTTAAAATTTTTAATTTGTGAAAAAATTTGGAAATTGCAGTAAGAAAGATATTGTAAAACATGTGATCTATGTATTTCACCCTATCATATCCACATTCTTCAAACCATTTTCTCAATCCTTCATTCATATTCTACTTTGCATGCATAATTAATCCCAATAATTGTTTCCAGCCTTCACTCCTTATTGGATACTCTTCAAACCTTGTTATGGTTGAACCCCATCCCATGATTGCATGATATTTTCCTTCATAATGTCTTGTGTTTGCCCTAGTAATAATGTTGTCTCCCACCATTCTCATGCTTAACTTTCTCTTCTTGATGCAATATAAATTGACTCATATCTTCTTGATGAAAAATTTGATCTTTTTGGCCTTCATATGGGACTAATTCAAATGTGGAGATGTTTGTCTTAATGAACCATCATAGTACATGGTTGTAGGACGTGATCAAAAAATACATGGAGCATTTGGATTATGTGTCATATTGTTCACCTTGAGATTTCTAGTGGAAGCCAAGAAATGATGAGTACAAAGCCAAAAGAAGAAGAAGGTTGCAAGAAGGCTTTGTTCGCACTCTTGAAAGCGCTTGGAAGTATATTTTAGGCTTTGATAAATTGTACAACCCTCACCTACAACTCTTATTTTCTGTTATGTGCAACTCATCTTCTCAAAGTTTCACATTGGAAAGTCTTCTTATTTCATTAGTTTATGAGTTCTTGAAGAAACTATTTGATAACATTGTTGAAGTAGGATTGGTTACTATAAAAAAAATGTTTCTATGCATGGATGATAAGAAGACAAGCATTATGGGTTGCAATTTATGATCATTTCCAACCATGCTAATGGGATGAATTTTACAAGGAGGGAAAGAACATTATATGGATGTAGTAAGAGTCCTGACGTGTTCTTCACAATATTACATTCTACCAAGGGTTGAACAAATTATGCATAACTCAGTAGTGACAAGAACCTCATAAATATTTTCCAAGTTTTTGAAAGAGTTATATTTGAAAAAAACAACATGAATTTGCAAAGGCTTTGACAACAATGAAAAATTACTTCGATGTGCTACTTTGTGGGTACCCTTTCCCTTCACACAAGTTGTATATGATAATGTGCAAGGAGTTAATACATAATGCAGGGATGTTTGTTTTATTGGAGAAGAACAAATCAATAGTCATTGCTTCTACCTTTATAGCATCCATGAGCAACCTAGTATGTGAAGACTTCAACTTATTTGAATTTGAAAGGAGGATGAGTAACTCTTCCTTCTTAAGACACAACAAGCAAATGTGGAAACAAAGAGTTATGCTACCAGATCTGTAATATTGAAAAATTGAGAGAGAAAAGTGCATCTTATTGAGATAGAGGGTCAATATTGCTCTCTTGGAGCTTTGGTCAAGGATGTAGGTGAAATGATAGAATAAAGGAACACAAGGAACTAGTTTGATTATTAAACTTTGCAATGCTTTATTTTCATGAGTACATCCGAAAGCTTTGGTGTGGGGGAATGTTGGGCCTCCAAATTTTCATAATTCCATTAATCGAACTATCCATTTTTACATCATTCCGTTCATCCATTTTTAGCATTTTTAACAATATTCCTCCATAAAACACACCAAATTTGCATACATGTTTACATGGTTTATTATTATTATTTCCATTATTTTTAATGAATTAAGAAGACTTTTGCATGGTTTTACTAATGACAATGAAGCAAGTTCAAGTTGTTACAGATTTGTCAAGTTTTTGTTGCTACCTCCATGGTTGAGGTAGTAGCACCACTCTAGAATGAAATATGACACATGGGCATTGTTTTTAGAAACTCCAATATGGATTGTGATTGGAAAAATTCCATCTAGCTCGCACATGTGGACCTCGAGGCAAAGATCAAGGGAAAGTTGTAGTAGTTTTGACCAGTCAACTTCAAACGCCTTTTGTGAGCGAATGAAAGTGAATCTCAAAAACAAAAACATGGGTTTTGTTCAGAACGAGACCAATTAAATTTTTAATGAGAATTTTTCCAAATTTTTTTTCATTTTGGAGACATTTTGGGATTTTTAGAGCCCTATTTTGTAGTTGCGTAAGCAAACAATGCACCTATGTGTCAATAAACGCCGAGTCAAGCAAATAGAGGTTGGAATGGACTATGCTTCATCAAATTCGTGGCAGTTAGGTGTCCATTCAGTTATGGTATTTAGCCATATGAATCTCCATGAAGTTACATTGTAATCACTATTTGTAAACGCACCATTGAAACATATAAGGAAGGAAGTATAAGTTAATTGTTGAAGAAATTGTGAATGAGACCTTCACTTCTGCATTAATTTGAAGTTACTTTGTTGATATCATGTATATGTGATTGTGAATCATACCTATTGGATGTGGAGGGCCTCTGTAAACAATCAAGGTTTTAGTTTATGTTTATTTTGTTGCTTTGTATCCGCTTTCGTTTAATTACTTTCTATTATCACTGCATTCTAGTTTAATTACTTCATTGTTTTCCTTATTTTATATAAACTGAGTTATCTCATTATTATATTACTTTTCATTTATATTTACAGTATTTCAATTAGTCTAGTTCTCCAATTCTCTTTTGCTTCATTACAGTTAGCCTCTTCATGCTTTTTAGAGCTAGAATTCATATCACTCTGCAGTTTATAATTGAAAATTTCTATCATGTTTTTCTAACTGAGAATTGTATATATTTCAATAGGAAAACTTTTGGATTTTAATACTTTGTTTCATTGCATCAAGTTGTTTATATAAGATTCATAATTTTAGGGTGAATAACATGAGGCACTTTAAAGATGACAAACAATTATATACGATCTAATAGATTGATCTAACAACAGCTTAACTCACATTCATGCTAACAACAGCTTAACTTTCAAAGTATTGATTTGTAGAAAACTAACTCTAATGAAAATCTAGATAAACAATGAAAATCTCAAAATAAACATAACCGTCATCTTACTAAATGAAAGAATATGCTTCTATCATATACAATGCACTTTCCCTTCATAATTTTACCAACTCTAGTCGATAATTTATGCTTGCAATTTAAAATTGTTAAATTGAGCAAACAATATTTTAACACAATCTCATAAAGTTACTTTACAAATATTATATTGGTAATAGTTATTTGGCTTAAGAACCATGTCTTAGTTTCACACCCACGCTTTTCCCTCTTCCAGAGTGCTAGCCCTTCATATTCTTCTTATTCCATGGTTTGCAACCATGATGTTATTTTATGTATCTCAATATTTTTACATATTACATCTATTAGGCTCATTGGCCTTTTAGCACATAGGATCTCTAGGCTAACCAAATAGGTACTTTGTCCTTAAAATCACATCTATACATTAGCCCATAGGCCTAACAGACTTATACACATAGACACTTTGGCCTCAACATAAACTGACTCATTAGCCTCGATCTCATGTATTGGCTCATTGGATTGAGTGTCACTTGTATATATACATTACAATTTGGGGATTAATCTAGGGGTATTACATACTGCAAACATGAGTTGACCAAATAGTCGATTTATTTAGCCGTCATGTTAACATCAACCAATGTAATATTCTAGTAAACCATTGGTTAGATTAATGAACTAGACAATCATTGGTTGAGTAACTAACAAATCTATTGTTGGTTGGGCTAATTAACGAGTCAAACATTAGTCAGGACGACTAACTAGTTAGCCATTGATTGAGTTAACTAACTAGTTGCCCATCATTTGAGTCAACTAACCAATCAACTATCAATTGATATTACTAGCAAATTTATTATCCGGTTAAATATAATAATAGACTATGTTATTCCAATATAAATATGACTTGAATTGGTAGTTGAATCAGTCAAATGTTGATAGAATTTACCACCATAATGCTAGGTGATCACTATAATGGACAAATTGACTAGGTAGTTGATACACTTGGCCATGTTTTTTCTTCAACTCTCCATAGTCATCTTGGTAATCTAAAAATTTTGTAATTTTAGGCTTCTACATATTTTCAACCAACTATGTTTCTTACAATTTCCTTTGTCCTTTGTCTCTAGGCGATGCAGGCTCAATGCTAAAATTGACACTTTGACATCACATTATGGTATATACAGAAACCTCTATCCACCATTGGTTATATAGGGTACCTCAATTAACCAGGTTATATGAATATTTTGATTATGATACTAATTCTTTCATCTAGTATTTGTTTCCAAAATTTGACTTAACCTAATGAATGACGAGGATAACTAACTACTCGACTAGACATGAGAATTCATCACTCATCAAGCACCTATGCATTATGAATTGAGTCAACTAATTAAATATATGGTTGAATTTCCATTGATTGTACTGAGGGATCTACTTCCTAGTGAGTACTTGTCAATGATAAATGTGGATTCCTCCAACCATCAAACTTTTCTCAACTACATACTTGGTCCATTATCTATCAACTACATAAATATAAATGATATAGGTAATAATGTCGCATAAATGATATAAATGTGAAAGTATAATAATATGCATTATCATGCAAATGACTTAGGCACACATAAATCAAGTGCAACATGTTGATAAGTTAACAACAATAACTAATAAGAGAATTACACCAATTAAATATCACACAAGACACATGAGCACTTGCCTTTGTAAATATTGACTAAGTGGCAACAAACCTTAGATATTCCACCTAGCCATAAACGACATTGTTGTAAATATTTTAGTAGTGGGCCACCTTCGAGTTGGCCTATGATTACTAAAGGAAAAAGGCTCACCTAGAGCCAACAATGGACATATAGTTTGTACCAAACAAGTACTATGCCAAGTACCAACTCCAACAACCTCCCTAACTACATCCTTGGATCCCCTAGCTTAAACTACCCAAGGTAATCCACCCCCTTCTCTATCACTATAATCCTTTAGGATATACACTTTTTGGGCTTCTAGCATAGTCCATTTGGGAAGTCTAAAAGAATGGTAACTCTAGGAGTTACAACTACTCTCAAGGATATTCTAGGAACCCCTCAAGCCTCACACTAGGAAATTTTACCCAACAAGTTCCCCCACCAAGCTCCATCCTTTCCCAAGATGAGAAAGGAAAATTTCCCACATATTCCAATGAGAAACGCCTAATAATTTACATAGGCCATAAGCTTCAATGCATATCTAAGCTTATACTCAACTAGTCTCAACAAAACTAGGGAAGTACCAACGTGAATGGTTGTTTGAATGATGGTTTAATGATGACCAAAAATATGGAATGAAACCCCACAACCATGGACAACATGACTTATGTATGAATGAAGTCATTTTTCCAAATGTCACCAAGGAGCTCACCGTCACCACATGGGAACTGCCATAGCATTACTTGTCCATTCACTTCTAGACTTAGGATAGAAAACCAAGGTATGACATGGGCTTATACATGCCCTTTTTTATAAACTTTTGGTTATGACCATAAAGTCATAGCCAGTTTTGGAATATAATATTATTGACATGGCTTATGAACCATGTCATAGTTCCACACCTTCGCCTTTCTTACTATGGAGTCATATCCCGCTATACTCTTTTCATGTGGTGTTTTGCATCCATGATGTATTTTCTTATAACATGGGTGTGATTACATATATTCTTATCTAGGCTCACTAGCATTTTAACATAAAAACTATTTGGCCTTAACCACGCAAGCATTCTAGCTTCAAGACATATAAACATAGGCACACACACCCGAAAATCAAATATGAACATATAAATACATGGACATGTACAGTCAACAAAACCTAGTCCACCAACCTAATAAAAGTATCTACAAAACATATACATGGGGTCATCTTGGGGGTGTTACATCCACAAACGAATTCTATTTCTTCAAACAAGCAATCTTGCACGTCCACCTCAACCTAAGTCCATGCCCGTCTTCTATTTCTTCCAATCTAAGTATATTATTTTTATAGTAAAATATATCATAATTATGGTTTTTATATGTAATGAGAATAATCATTTGTAAATATTGATTAATTCATTATTTATATTTAAGAAAATTTGAAATATTAAAAAAAAGTAGTGTTTAATGGTCAAACTTAGGGTATTATCCAGTTTCTTTGGGTTTGTGTTATTAATTTATTTTTTTGTATTTAAAAAAAAAAATTAATATTTTTTATATATATTACTCTAGTACCATCTTGTAGATCCACCTCAGCCTAAGTCCATCCGCATCTTATTTCCTATTGAACTCAAGATTTATTTTCACCAAGGCACTAGAGGGAACCCTAACAAAATCTTACATATTGTTCGTGGAAAATTGGTTCCCTTGAGAAGTCAAAGTCTATGCTTCATCCTTGTACCACAAGGCCTAATGTCTCCAAACTTTGAATTTTACCAGAAAGGCCAATTGCACCTAAGTCTAAATGTAGAAGAAAACACACCCATCCTCTAGTTAAAACATGGACTAGTAAAGGATATCCATTAAAGAAACCCAATTATCCGCAATCCATATTTTAAGGGATTCTAGCAAGATAATCTTATCATAGAAACACTACACTATAGTATTTCCCAAGATGTCCAAGACCTTCTCAATCCACACATCCAAGCCTAACACCATTTTCACCCATTTTTTTTAGCACGAATGAGCCTTTTCCTCCATTGCTTGGATTCCACTCTTTGAATGACCTCCTAGGAGAACTTCTTCCTAATCTACTCCCAAGGGTCTAGATATTCAATTTCCTAGGGAAGTGGAGAAAGGCATTCAAAGTTTAAAAATGATGCATGTACTACATGGTTTATTTGAAGATTTGTCTCAGTATAACACAAATGGCTCACCACCTTAATATTTTTCCTAGAGTTGATAGGGTTATTAACATTCTTGTCTAGATTAGACTTGAGATTGACAAGTGTCCCTAGAGACTTAGAGTGGAAAATTTTGGAGTTATATTTTGGCTATGGTCAAAATATTTGGAGATGGTAAGGGCTATGTGCCCCACACTCCACAATGTGTTCTTCCATGATGGCTAGCCTCTGAAGAAAGCCCGACACAATAAAATTATCTTAAACATTATCCCATACTCTAAACATTATCCTTTATCTTTATATATATCCACAATATATTATAAGTTAATATAAGATTATAATAAATTATAATTTATATTATTTTTATAGTAAAATATATCATAATTATGGTGTTTATATGTAATGAGAATAATCATTGGTAAATATTGTTTATTTCATTATTTATATTTTAAAAAAATTGAATTATTTTAAAAAATTAATGGTTTTAATGGTCAAACTTAGAGTATTATCCAATATCTTTGGTTTTGCCTTATTAATTTATTTTTTAGATTTAAAAAAATATAATAAAATATAATTTTATATATTACTCTAATACCAACCTAATTCAATTCTTAATATAAAAATTATTTCAATAAAGTTAAAGTTAAAACCAATATAGAATATAAATTAATAACAATTTTTTTTTTTAATAATAATAAAAGCATAGATTCATTTACATAGCTAAATTTGAGGAAGAAATCCGGCACATAACAGGTTTTTCCAAAGTGATATTACCCTCACACATTAAGGTTTCCAACGATAATTACGATAGCAAATTATTATTAAATATTAATGTAGTCAAATTTGCCGAAAATGTTTCGAGGCTTGTGAAGCCCAAATAATGCTCGGAACACGAAACTGGTTTGGCTTTATGACCGTTGGCCTAAAACTAGTTACTATTTAGCGTCTTCACAGTTTCTCTCATCCTCCTGCCATCATCAATTGACCTGGTGGTTTGTCTCATTGTGCAGATCGCTTTGCTCCGGGGCGAGGAGAACGCCGAGAGGACACCAGGGGCTTCTGATACTGGGCTCGTTCGCTAACTTTTTGGAGAACCAGACGTCCTCATACTTTGAGGAACCGAGGCTTTTAGAATTGGATTTCATTTGGAACTAGAGTTTTCTTTTTCGTTTTGCAGAACCAAACGTCCTCATTCTTTGAGAAACCCTAGCTTTTAGAATTAAAATTCCTTTGCAACTTTTGATTTTTTTTTTTGTTTTGCGAGTTTAAATTTAGGCACGTTGATTGTTTGTCATATTTTGTGTTTTGTCTGGCTATTTTACTTGAGTAGGAGTAATGGAATCTTCTTGCAGTTCAATGAATTCCAGCAGGTATGCCACAGAGAAGCGATGTCTCCGTCCTCTGCAGAAACAGGGTGCTTCAACGAATAAACACAGTGTATGCATTCGTTCCTTGTTTTTAAAGATAATTTCTATGCCGCAAACATGTTATTCCTGATTCAGTTGGAACTCTGAATAGTGATTTGGCTTTATTGTTTCTGCTATCACAGAGAGATAGATTTATTCCGGCAAGAGGATCCATCGATTTGGACGTAGCTAGATTCATGGTCACGCAAAAGCAAAAGGAAAATAACGATATCCATGCGCTCTCCCCTTCCCCCTCCCCTTCCAAAAAAGCATACAAGAAGGAGATGGCAGCCACTTTATTGAAGAATGCCGCTGCTGCTGACAACAATTGCAGAATTCTTTCTTTCAATGGAAAATCATCGACTGTTTCGCAAGCTTCAGAAGAAAATGTGTTGGCTAATATCCCTTTTTCTAGAAGAGCACGCAGATATATTCCTCAGGTAAGGCCTGGATTTCATAAAAAACAATTATGGTCATTTTCACTAGACATTGCATCATCAGATCCTGAATTCTATTGATGTTTACTCGTTATTGTATCAAAGCCCTTGATCGTATTTGTTATTGCAGCATTATCCCATCTTGAGGAATGTTTTACACAGATTTTTCCTTTTATTTTTCATTTGCTACGCTGAATTCGCTACCACACCCATTCCAATTTCTTAAAAAAAAGTTATTAAGATAATGGTGTTAGAACTACATAGTATTTCTTCATAAACCGAGCGATGATTCCATTTCGTTTTTTAAAAGCATTGATATACTCATCTGGCACCAGATAAACTATATTGTATTTGGGGTTTTTGTTATTAGTACACTGGATATGCCTATCTGAGGACCATTGTCCTTTGTCTTTCTTCCTTCACCAAGTAATTTAACTTATCCATGTTGATTGCAGTCTGCAGATAGAACCCTGGATGCGCCGGACCTTCTGGATGATTATTACTTGAATCTATTGGATTGGAGTTCCACTAATGTTTTGTCCATAGCCCTGCACAACACTGTATACTTGTGGGATGCTTCTAATAGCTCTACGTCTGAGCTTCTGATTGCAGATGAAGAAGAGGGTCCCGTTACCAGCGTTAGTTGGGCACCCGATGGGAGCCAAATTGCCGCTGGGTTGAATAATTCTGTTGTACAGTTATGGGATTCGCAATCTAATAAAAAGGTAAATAAAACGTGTTTATCTCTTCCAAGGTTTTCTCATTCTAATATAATACCAATCTCTAAATTTGACATGATAACAATTCCAGCTAAGAGACTTGAAAGGTCATCATGACCGTGTTGGTGCACTTTCTTGGAATGGTCCTATGCTTACCACAGGAGGGCTGGATGGGATTATAATCAATCATGATGTTCGCATCCATGACCACATTGTTCAAACATACAGAGGACATACCCAGGAGGTTTGTGGATTGAAATGGTCTCCTTCCGGCCAACAACTTGCAAGTGGGGGAAATGACAATTTACTCTACATTTGGGACAAGAGCATGGCATCCCATAATCAGTCCTCTCAATACTTCCACCAATTAGATGAACATTGTGCAGCAGTCAAGGCCTTGGCATGGTGCCCCTTCCAGAGCAATCTTTTGGCATCTGGTGGAGGGACTTCAGACGGTTCTATAAAGTTTTGGAACACTCAAACAGGTGCCTGCTTGAATACCGTGGACACCCATTCCCAGGTCTGTTCATTGTTGTGGAATAGACATGAGCGTGAGTTATTGAGTTCGCATGGGCTAAATCAGAACCAGTTAACCTTATGGAAATACCCATCCATGGTGAAAATTACTGAACTTACAGGGCATACTGCTAGAGTTCTTCATATGGCACAGGTATGAAAATTCATGCTTTTTATCAGTACTTATGCATGCAATCCAAGTTTTCCCTTTAAATTTGTCCTAACGACCCTTACCATTGTTTTACTTCTTCAGAGTCCTGATGGGTACACAGTTGCATCAGCTGCAGCAGATGAAACACTCAAGTTTTGGCAAGTTTTTGGGGCTCCTGATGCCTCAAAAAAGACTAAGACTAAAGATGCAAAAGGGGCATTCAACATGTTTCATATGCACATCCGCTAAGAAGTATCTGTCAAAATTCATGGAGTCATGATGGATGTTCAACTGAAGGTACTAATTAGATGTTTTTTTTGTTTACTTTGCAGGCGCTCTATAGTTCTGTTGGATTTTCATGTAGTACATTGCAATTTCTTCTTTGTAATATATTATAATTTCTTAGTTTGTACTAGTTGCATGCTCACATCCGCTAAGTATTTGCCCAGATTCACGGAATCAGAGCGGATGTTCAAATCAGGATAGTAATTAGATGTTTTATTTTCTGTTTGCAAAGGTCTTTTGCAGGCGCTGTATAGTCGCATCAAGTGTGCATTTTATCTATTGTGGACCCTGATGGAGCGATGTCGCAACAGCCTTGTGAGACAACGATCCATTTCTTCTGATGCGTGATAAGCTTTAAAGTGGTTTTAGCAAGTCTTTGGAACTTAAAAGACGGTTCCAAAAATGATACGTTATGGCTGTTATCAAGCATCTGATTCACAACTATAAAAAGGCCTCCATGCTTCTACACCTGGAATGATGACGAGGAGATGCTCATTGTTGCAGGTAATGCTTGAATTATTTATTTTGTTCATTAGCTGTAAGGAACTTATATCTATATTCTTATCTCTTGTATATTATATCTTTGTAATATGGTACACTATCCCGTCATGCAATTCTTGTGACTCTGAATTCTGATAGGATATTGATATTAATCAGAGTAACTAATCACATAAATAAGTACTACTCTGATTCATGTGGCTACAATTCTATCATTAAAAAATATTGACTGAGCTGAACTGACTAAATCCTTAAATAATCTAAACAATAAATTGAGAGCTTCTCATGTCCTGCCAGGACAGGGAATACGGACATCTTGTGTTGCATCCCTGTTGCGAGGTCATGTCCATGGATTTTAAACCTTCGCTCTCATGGAACTGCTGGCCTCAGCAATAATCCTTGTCCTCTGTTTCCAAACAAATCTTGTTTTTTGTGGAAATTGTTTCTGCTTCTTGTATCCAGTGATCATCTCTTGCCTCCAGTTATCTCTTGCCTCCAGTTATGCTATTGGGCTGTTTAACTGGTGCGCCATTATATTCTGTATTCCTCTGCTCTCATGAAACTGTCTTCCTGATCAATCATGATTGCCATATGTTGCCAAACACATCTTGAATGTTAGTAAAAATTGTTCACGCTCATTGGCTCTATCTGGTCATTATACCTTGCCTATGATTACTGGCATATATTATTGCGCTGTTGGAGAGACGAGTCATTCTTATCCTGTGCCTGTATTTTTCTATGAAACTTTGATGGTGTTTGGAGTTGTTATGACTCCTCCATCTGGTTCCCGTTGGATTCTTGCCATATTTTGGCTTGCATTACAAAATAATTTTTAATATCTACTTTCAGCTAATTAGAATGTTTGCAGGTACCTATGATTTAAGCATAGCCATCTCTACTATTTCATGGATGTTGCCATTTTTTTTTTCCAAATGTGTTTTGCAATACCTTTCTTACCAGATAATACAGGTTACCAATGCCATCAAATCAAATTAAGTTGAAATTTCAATCATGGTTTCATTTTTTCATTTTCACGTCCCCAATAAATTTTGGTAATGAATTCGGTTAAGGATGAACACGAAATAATCAGATGAAACTTTAAAGGAAATACTGACAAATATATAGGCAGAATTCAGTTGGTCAGATTTATTCAGAATTTGCACATGTGCTTCATACTCAATATTACCATTTACCAGATGTCTAGCAATTTTTTTTAATCCATTTAGTCAACAATTAAAATTGGATCAATAAGATGTAATCTACAAATGAGGTCGGTGAAGAACCAATGGGAATAATTAAGATAAAATTCAAGGTTTCCCTCTAGCTATGAATGCTAAATGACACATTGTCAAGTATTTCAATCTAATGTAGCAGAATTTATTAAATCAGAGACATTTTGAGTTTGAAAGATACTATTTAATTTGTTATGCATTGCTATACTTACCACTGCCATAACATTTGTCTAACACTATGAATTGTTTCTCTTTACTACAAATATTACAGGAGATCGTTCAAGGTGACATTAGCTAACATGGGATCTTGCCAAGGTGCCTTTAACGAACATGGGATCTTGCTAGCGTTCTAAGATGTTCGACGATGGGTTCATACAGAGAAGAGCAGCATGGTTCCTTAATTGCATTTTTTTTAATCTCAAGATCCTAAGGTACGCTCGTTTGTTATTGGTTCTGTACTTATCTAGTCGCACTACAATTTTCCAGCACAACTGAATTGGTAAGTGTCTCTGGGCTTCATTTTTATTATCTTTTATGTATGAATTGTCTTGTAATCTCATTTTATTGTTTTTCTTTCTTTACTGACAATTGCCTCATTGTAGCTCCTTCCCTTTGGGCATTGATAATCAATATCTATTGATCTCTGCCCCATAATCTTTTAGTGGCATTTTTCAATGCCACCAAGGGCATTTTTGAACGCCACCAATCTTCCAACTGCATTTTTCAATGTCACCAAGGGCATTTTTGAATGCCACCGATCTTCCAACTGCATTTTTCAATGCCACCAAGGGCATTTTTCAATGCCACCAATAGAGAGGAAAATTTTCCACCCTTCAAAATCTTAAATTGACATCAACTTTGAAGTCTTTCTTGGGTTATAGTTTAAGGCATTGGGAATAACCTAGATATCTTAAGCTTTTGATTATTTTTTTGAAAGGGCAATGCCTGTCTCTGGATATAGATCCAAGTGTTTAGATACAAGTTTTCTGAAAAGAGTTTAACTTTTGAAATTCTACTGTTGTTTTAGCGCTTACCTTTCTGAATTACAATTTAGCATTGAATCAAATAACTAAAAATTCAGCCTGACCTACATTTTCCTATACTGAATGTACAATATATACACTTCACTGGCATAAATTGTAATATGAAGGAAGTTCTGACATTACATATCAGGTCTATCCAGTACAATTAATTCAGTTCTCACATTTTTTAATTACACATTTAATAACTTATGAAAACAACTACAAGTGAACACTTCTCCAGGATTGCTTAGTATTTTTCAATTTTTATACATAATGGTGTAATTATTACACCATTATGTACAACTTCATAAATTAAATATCAAATATTTATAAATCATTATCATTAGTATTATTTTTAAATTTATCCTAAAAAATATCTATTTTAACATGGTAACATGAACATAACTCTCAAAAGTTTTTGAATATGTACAGTGAATATTGTGAAATCTAACAAATAGATATAAGGTTTAATATGAACATTTGGAATATTTGAAGATGGTGCTGAAAACAATGGTATCATATTGGATAAACAAATGTATGTTCTGAATAGGTAAGATATTTGAAGATAGATTGGACAACAATTATATGAAATATGTATAACTCTAATAACTTGGTGTCATTATATGTTTTATTTTATATGGACTTGAGATATGAACATTGGGCTTTTATGAATTTTTATTTGTATATCTTTATATGGACTTGAGATATGAACATTGGGCTTTTATGAATTTTTATTTGTATATCTTAAAACTGAATTGCAAAATTTTCAATGTGACACATATATGGAATATATCACCTCTAAATTGTAATTATGTTTATTAGTTTAGAATACTATTGCAAGACTTTCAATGTGAAAAATCATCCATCAATTCTTAAAGTGTTATATATAGAGTTACAGGAAGGGAGGTTTTAAAAATATTGCAATTACAATGTATTGATAAAAATATCAAATTGTGCAAGACAACTAAAGGGATGGATGGGTTAGCTTTGAAATGAGATGGATCATGATTTGAAATGTGACCAATAGGTCCATTGTGACATGTGGATATTGAAACTAAAGGTTAGTCACAAGACCATTGTGACCTAGAATTGTTGATGGGTGTACAACCAACCAAAGATTGTTGATTTAGAACTTTCATCAATAACAATAAATGAAATTGTATATGCTTATGGAACTACAAATTATATAAAGTAGTTTTGGATTTTGGCATACCTAACCTAAAATCTTTTTTATCATACTTTATGTTTAATAGATTGGAATGTTTGCTAGTACCTCTAAAATCTAACATACCCATCATTATTTCATGGATGTTATACATTTTTCATTTTCCAAAGTAGTGTTTGGTACCTTTATGTATACCAAGTAGTGGAGATTTTCATTAGGAGATAAGTTAGATTCATTCAAATTCGAATCATGGTTTAATCTCTTTATTTTCACTTCCCAATGAATTTTGCAAATGACGAATAAGAAATACTTGGATGGAACTTTTGTTGTTTTTTTCTTAATTCTAAGGTAATTCAGAGGAAATATTGGTAGATGTATTAACTTAATATAGGAAAATTTAGTGTTTTGTATGAATTCATCAATAACAATAAGTGAAACTCTGTATGATTATGTAGCTACACAATTTTTTTCTGGAGGGAAAAATCACAATTTTCATTAGGATGTTGAAAATTGCGTATTGTAGATGCTTGAGGAAGCATATGTAGAAAAGGGTGGTTATTGCCACAATGTGATAAAATGTCAAAAATCTGACCCACCATGGGAGTAAATACAAATTTACATGTCTTATATATATATATAATATATATATATATAATAGACGAGATAGAGAGAGAGAGAGAGAGAGAGAGAGAGAGAGAGAGAGATTAAAATATAAACATTGTGAAGACATAAAATCATCAAAAAATTAGGGCTTGGCCTCATCCGGAGCATCTGAAGGTGACAAACAAATTGTTGATTAAACCAATTTATGATGGGTTTGGGATCTGAATCGCCAAAAATCTTAATGTGTCTACATCCCTTCTCAAGTGCAAAGTGTAAAAAATGACAGAGGGTAATAAGCTCAACATAATTGTTTGTTCCTTCTCTTAGACCCATTTGTATTTTGAAAACGTGATTGTCAATGAGATGAAGGAGCACTTCTCCTCCACAACCATTCTACCGAGTTGATCCATGAAAATATCCCATGATAATTTTCTATGAATAGTTTCTACAATAATAGTGTGGGGTAGATTTCGATCATCCTTTGGAATACTGCTATAAATTTAGATATGATGAGTTCCTGTGCAACCATATGCACCAATAGATGAATATCCCCATGATAATTTTCTATGAATAGTTTCTACAATAATAGTGTGGGGTAGATTTCGATCATCCTTTGGAATACTGCTATAAATTTAGATATGATGAGTTCCTGTGCAACCATATGCACCAATAGATGAGGAGGGGGCGGTCCCTGATTTTGATGGGAAGCTCGACACACCACCATGATTGCCAAGCCTCCAATATGTTTGTACCTTGCCATTTGTTGGATAAGTGTAATGTTGAAAGAACATGATTCTAGAAAGATGTGGTGATAGAGCAATGAAGAAATAGATGTTCACCTGATTTTGCATCCCATTGAGAGAGGATGCACGAGGTTGGCCCTTGGAATGAGCACCTATGTAAGTTATCCCGAGTGGGAGATTTATTACAAAGGATACACCACATGAATAAATTTTCTCTTTGAGGAGCCTTCAACTACCAGAGTGCGCGCCACCACTAGTCAATAATAGGGGGCTTATGATCAGAGAAAATTATGAGATAACCTTCCTTTGGAGAATAGGAACCATGTTGTGCATGTACCCAAATGAGCTCATCCTCACTGTCTATTATCAAAACATGTGATTGAAAGAGAAAGTTAGTGTACGAGTGCCATCCATTACGCAGTTATCTCGAATTCCTAATTGATCAATAGATTTCTAGGTTTGAGAGAAAATAGTGCAGTTGTCTTGATCAAGAATGTGGGCAAGGCGAGAGATACCTGAGTTTGAGAGAAAATGTATGAGCTCTAGGGGAAGATGAAATGCACTCCCACATCGAGACCAAGGATCCATACCAATGCAGACCAAGTTTCTAGTTCCAATCCTCCATGCGAGTCCACCACGAATGGAAGATATAGAGTTCAAAATAGCTCGTGAGATAGTTGATATGTTAGATATGTTCCATGAAGGGTGCCTGATCCAATCAAGGAGGTGGAGTGGAATGATATATTTATGTATGACTACCTTTGTCCATAACTTCTTTGTAGTGAGAGCATTCCATCCCATCTTGGCAACTAGTGCTTTTGCAAAGAAATCAAGGTTTTTCATGCCCCATCATCCTTGTTTATTAGGAATGGCGATGTGATCCCATCTCACTCAAGCATAAGTATGTCCTTCTTGTTTCCTCCTCCATAAGAATGTACAACACAATTCTTGTATTCTAGACAAAATTCACATTGGAATCCAAGCCAAGGACATCGAGTACACCGACGTTACTTCGAGGAAAAATGTAATAAGAGTAAAGTTTTGAGTCGTAGATAGCCATCTATGGTGCCAGATATTTAGTCTCCTTTCAATGTGAGCCACTAGCCATATCCAATGAGCTATTTTGTAGTGAATGGGATTGAATCGAAATCCAAGGTATTTGAGAACATCTTGAGAGGGGAGAATAGGGAAGGGAAATATCTTATGGGAAAAGTGTAATTCATATTGGGAGCATCCAAGAGTAGTTAGAGTCAATTTTTATTGATTGCAATCCATTCGAGTAGCAAGGCAGAACTACTTGAGGACAAAAAATACATATGAGTCATCAATCTATTCATTAAGAAAATATAGGACATCATCAACAAAGACTAGGTGAGATATGGTGCATCTATTGGTAATTTTAATACCCTATAGTCTGCTTATTCTTGTTTCCTGAGAAATGATTTGACTCAAACCTTCCATGACCAATAGAAAAGGAAGGGGAGAGAGTCTACAACCTTGTCTAAGAGGTCACTCAGCATGAAAAAATGGAGAGGAAAAACCATTGATAAGAACACTATAAGAGACATTGGAAATGCATCACATGATCTAGTTAATGAAGGCTATAGGGAAACCTAGATGAGTGAGGAGCATTCTCAAATATAGACATCTAGTTTGATCAAATTCCTTTGCTAAGTCAATATTGAGGATCATACCTTTTAGCCTGTTGATCTTGATAGAATGAAGAATGCATTGTGCAGTTCCAATAGCTTCATGGATGTGATGATGATTAAGGAAGGAAAACTCTTTTGAAGAGATATGGTGAGATAAAATAGGCTTTAGGGAGTTTGCAATGATTTTAAAGATGATCATGTATATGAAATTGCAGAGAGAAATAGGCCTAAAGCTAATGAAGGGATAAGGGGAGTCAGATTTGGGGATAAGGGCAATGAAGGTCAAGTAAAAAGCATCATACATATGACCATTGACCCAACATTCTTCAAGACTCGAAGAAGATCATTCCCTATCAATTCAAAGAAGGCTAGATAAAATTCAACCGACCAATTATTTGGCCGAGGGATCTTATCTTTCTTGAACCATTTAAGAGTACCTTCCACTTATCCCATAGATACACGCTTGATGAGATCCCTTGCAGCTTTGTGATCGAAAAATCTAGGGAAAAATCCATCTACTTTGATAATCTTAGTGAGAGTAGCTGCATGAGGTGCCTTAAAGAGCTCACTAAATGGTGATGTACTGAGGTTTCCCAATTGGTTGAAGGATTGTAATTGATGACCAATATCATTCTCCAAGTGCCAAATCATATTAGTGGCATGATGACCATTTGAAAATTGATTGTAAAACTTAGTGTTTTCATCCCCAAATTGTAACCATATGGCTCGAATCCTAAGCCTCGATGTTTCTTCTCTGTCCTTAAGAATTCTAGTTCTCTATGTTTCAAGGTTGGTGAGGCATACTTTAGTTTCAACATAATCAGTTGCCCTTTCGTCCACTTCTACCAAATTAGATATCTCATGCTCAATATTGTTGAGAATAAGATCTTCCCTCGCCCTTTTTACTCTCGCACATTCAATTGTTTTACGCTTAAGGCAAATAATTTTTTTAGCAAAACATTCAGTGTGAGACTGACCGAGAGTGGGTGGAAGATATTTCCAATAATCAGAGACCATTTTGGTGTATTCCTTATCCTTTAACCTCGTCGAAATAAACTTAAATGGGGCTTTTGGCTTTGGAGCTACGCATGCAATATCAAGGTATATAGGAGAGTGGTTTGATAATCCTCCCAATCACACCCATTTCCTGTACAAGGAAATACTTCCAAGAAGATCTTTTATGAGGAAGCAATCCAATGTTCTCCCAAGCAAAGTGTCTCCAATTATTCTGTTTCACCAGCTAGGGTGTGACTGAGCCATATGGATATCAATGAGGTGGTGATCTTCCAATAGGAGGCTAATGGAATCAAAATTTGGATCATCTTGTGCATTGTATCCCCAAGATTGTGCATGTCCAACGGAGAAACTGAGATCTCCCACCAAGATAATGTCGTCTGCTTGCATATATGAAGAATTGAGAATTTTTTCCCAATATGCAACCCAGTTAATACACGGACCATAAACATTAATCAATCTCAAATCCTTCCCAAGATCTCAAGAAAATATGTTAAGCCATCACCTCCCAAAATATTAAGCAGCTTGATCGCCCTATGATTGTAACGAAAAACAATATCGACAGATTGTCCACAAACATCTAATGCATGAATATTCCATCCAGATACTAGGGCTTCTACAAAAGGGATAATCTAGTCAATATGTCTCAGGGTTTCTTGAAGGAAAATGATGTCCACCCTCTCAAGTTCGAGGCATGTCTCGAAGGCTAGTTTTTTGGCATGACTAATCTTGGCTTATTGGGGCCTAACCTAGGTCAAATTTAATTAGCCAAATAAATCCTTTTGCTATTGGCTCTTTTGGCACCAGTCCATGGAGCACGGACTGAGGTCTCACCCGAAGTAGTATGGAGGGGTGCTGGAACTAGGTTTCCACACCCTTGATATGTCCGAGGGGTTGATTTGGTCCAATTGTTAGTCCTTGCATGTAAGTTGCTTCGCGCACTTTCCTGGCCTTCGCGCGCTCATATATTCACCTTCATGTAGCCATAACCAGGGGTTGTGGGGCTTCCATGCTGCTAGAGCAGCATTCTAGACTATTTTCCTCAGTGACACGAGAGAAATTACTTCTGAGTTAGTTATCTTCGCATAAATGGATACCTTATGTTATATTTATTTATGCATCACATTCATATGAGTTTGTGCAACACATAAACAGTAAACTTGCAATTCATACACAATAATACATAAAATAGGAAAAGGTACATAGAAATATGATATAAATTCTCTTTATTAATGCTTCCAATAGTTACAGCCTCAACCCACCCTGTGCACTTAGCTGCAGGGGTCCACGCACTCAGTTGCGGACTACTAGGCCTCTGTGCACATAGTTGCAAAGCCTTCTCCTACTCTATGACCCCAAGCACCATCTTACACTTCGACTCAGTCAATTCCTTAGACTCATCATGCTTAGGTTCGAGTAACTATTTTCAACACTTAGAGCCTCACTCTATTTATACAATCCCATTGTCTGCAGACCATGGGTAGATCTTTTGAACTGACATTACATTACAAAACAAAGGGTGACAACCTTGTGACTCTATTATGACTTCGCACGTCGTGCCCACAAGTCGTGGAGTCTTTTCAATATTCTTGGTCAAAACTTGGGCTTTAAGCCCCAAAACATGTCTTGGGGTGATTCCACACCCAACAACTAACCAACCCGCGACAATTAAAAGAGAGAAACTTCATGGAGAACCTAAGGGAAGGGTGGTATTAGCTCTAAGGACCCTGTCAATGGAGAGTTTTCTACCCTCATATACATACAGACCAGGAAGGTGGATATCCTTGGGCATATAAGAATGTCTACCTCTTATAGATTTGGATGGTTTCAGAGGGGGAATAAGACCAAGTCTGCAAAAATCACGAGATGATGATTTGACCACGAAGCTAAGGAGATATGGGTGGCTCAAATGAGAATCATTAGATGTCTCAGATGAGAGACCTGCAAGGAGGGCATGAAGGATAGTGGGGAGGGTATCAGAGAAGGTGTGTAGACGGGATATAGAGGAGAAAAATGGAAGGGCGTGAACATATGCAGATGATAAGACGCAATGAGATAGTGATTCAGTAAGATGAGAATTAGAAACAAAGAGAAGAAAATGAGGGATAGGAGAGGAAATATTACCCAGAGTGAGGCCTGCAACCACCACGTGGGATCTGGTGATGCAAGGAGTGGGTGGTCGAATAGGTCATGAGCACATTCCATGTGCCTAAGATTTTGTTTTTGGAGGACTACCAACAGCTTTAGCAGATCACTTGTTCTGAGATCCAAATAGCATATCTACTACAATATTATCAGGTTTAGTATTGGATATAGAGTTGGAGGCAAGGAGTCGACATTCCTTATACAGGTGTCCAACCTTATGACATCGATGACACCTAAAAGGCACTCCTTCATAATCAAGAATCTGATGATGAGAGGTGTTCCTCCACTGAATATTCAAGTTTTCCTCCATATATTCACGAGTACCTAGATGGACCTAGATATGCACCTTAGTCATATTACCACTGATAATATAGGATTTGTCATAGTAAAAAAAAGTCCAAAGAGCATTCCCAATGTGCTCGAAGATTCTCTAAGGCAATAGATGAAGCTGTAATCTAGGTAGGTGAACCTAGATGGGACTGATGAGCCAGAGTATTGCAACAAGGATGCTACAACTCCTAGGGAGAAAAACTTTACTTTATGAACCCACGGTGCGTACAAACTTGGAGGTGATAGTGGTATATGCACATAAGATGCAAGAGTCTACTCTTTTCACTTCTCAACTAGGGCGATTGACAACTAGGGTTTTTCAACCGAGTCTTCTATTGAATAGAAGGAGGTTGACTACTAATAGTGAATCTAAAGCTATCTTTAATGCAGAAAGCAAATGATTGCCTATGTTAAGGAAATGAAAGTATTGAATAGAAAGTGCTATGAAAAAACATGAAATTACCAAGCTAAGAATTAACACACATTACTTGCAGAAGGGACATAATTTAACCTTATATTGTATCATCTAGTTATCTGGACTAAGTAGCATGGAAATGATAATAACATTTATAAGACTCATTTATGCATGCACTGTTGAAATATGGCAACAATAATATTCCAATTTAATTTGTCCTTGAATTAAATTGTGAATTAAAATCGAATTTAGTCTTAACAAGTACTTGGAAATAATTTATTTATTTATTTTAAATTAATTAGTTGGAGAAATTGAAGTTAGAGGTTTTTCTAAAGTCATGCAAGAGTTGTCCCTTAAATTAAGGAGATAATATTGAGTTATGTTTGAGCTATAATTAGTTAACTCACTTTACTGAGTTAATTCCAATTAAACTAGTTCCAAAATGTTTGAAGAACTAATAGTGAGTCAATAGCGAGATGATGCATTAATGCACTCAACTAGTGCTACTCTAGTTAACTGAAGATTCCCTCATCAGAAACTCATGCATGTCTATTATGAGAAATACCCACTTGAGATAAATGTTCAAGGAAGATGTACTATGAGTTGCACATCTTTTCCCATGGATAAAACTGATGCATGTAGTGAAGGATCCATCCTTGATGATTGCGTAGTTTTGGAGGTTTGAACATCCACTTGGTAATAGGCTAATCATCCACAAGGAAATAGGAAAGGATCCAATTGTAGATGAAGTCTGGAAGTAGGATCCACAAGCTATATGCATAATATACAAGAATATTCATGATGATGATTTAAAGAGACTAATAGGTTTGAAATAAGCCCACTGTAGGTTTTAACCCCGTACAGAAATTACCTGCATACGAATTCTAAATCACAGGAAAAATAAAAAATGCGAGAGCATAACACATAAAACACATATACACAGAGA
>APFE031662944.1:0-35760 GCA_000404065.3 Pinus taeda | reverse complement strand
GAAACATCGGTCCATTCCATGGACCCATGTTACCCCCGGATTCCCCAAAAACGGTCGTTTAGGGCCTCAAAACGGCTCCGGAAGTTCAGGACCCGAAAAACTGCTAAAAATAGTAAGTTGTGCTACAATTAAGGAAACTGAAAATGCTGAAAGAGACAATTGTGAGGGTCCAAATGGGATAGGTGGGTGGCCACCAACATCCACCTGGATCATTCCTCCCCCCTTAGGAAGCAATGGTCCCCATTGCATTGAGCTCCTCCATCTGCTGAACTTGTCCTGCAATCTCTGATGTGTCCAGTACTGGTGGAAAGCATGGTTGATGTCGGTCCACATTGAACACTTGGTGCAGGTGAAGAAATGGAGGAATGTTGTGCTTCAAAGCATTGTTGCCCATAGCCTTGGTACTGGTGTAAGGACCATGTTGGAGTGGTCTGAGCTTCTGATGGGTTCTGGTAAGGCGTTCTTTCTGTCGATGCAACCAAACTTTGTTGCCCACCTGAAGCTTGTGTGGTACCCTTATGGGTGAGGAGAAGTTGTTCCTGTGTTCTGTCATGACCGTATCCCTTTGCTGCTGCTGCTGCGTGGAGGAACCCTTTGCGGTGGTCATGGATGTAGCAACGATCTTCCCCTTACTTTGGGAGTGAACCATACAGATGAATTTCCTGGTCTGTGATATGAGCTTGCTGCCTTTCTTAGCATTGATCAAAGATGTGGCGGTAGGTGGGGCTATCTCTGGTATCCTGTATAATGAATTACTCAAGAAATAATGACAGCACGAGGCCTTGACTCATACACAGCATGTCGCCTCCACAAGTATGGTTGGCCTAATAATACATCACAAACATCCAGAGGTGTAACATCACACAATACCTCGTCGGTGAATGGTTTGATGCTGTAGGGGAGGCGGCACTGCTGGCGAACTTTGAGATCTCGTCCTTCATGAAGCCACCCGATACTGTATGGCTGTGGGTGTGGTGTAGTCGGTAGGCCCAACCGCTTCACGACCTCTGCTAAAATCAGGTTCTTTTGGCTGCCACTGTCGACAATGAATTGTAGCGGCGAACCCTTCACCCACATTTGTGAGTGGAAAAGACGTTCCCCTCCTCTGGTTCTTCGGGCTCATTCTTCTGGATCTTGGCAGTGGCAACAGTGGTGTTGGGATCCGCATCAATGATCTGTTTCCCTTTGCCATTCCCCTTGTCGGGTTCTGGCTCAGGGTCGGAACATGTATCTGATTCGGAAGCCTTCAACTCGGCCACCAATGACTGCTTGGTCCGACACTCACTTGTGTTATGAGTGGGACTCTTGTGGAACTCACACCACTTTCCTGTGTCCTTCTTCGGTTTCGTGGTGTTGTTCTTTTCTTGTGGCTTCGACGGGTTGTTTTGGGTCACCCCGCCTTGGCTTTGTCCTTTGGGCTTCGGATTTGCAGATCCAAAGTCTCGCTTCTTCTGTTTGAACTTCAGCTCGATTTTGACAGCATATCGGTATGTTGTGCCGAGTGAGGAGATGTCCAAGAACTCCATCTCTTCCTGGATGTATCTATGTAGGCAACCGCGGTATTTGAGTACCAGATGCAGCTCAGAATCTTTGATACCCAATTGTGTGCGAAGGGTATGAAAAATGTTTGTGAACTCTGGCACATCTTGATCTCGTCCCTGCCGCAGTGTGGTCCATTTGATGTATTTGTCCTTATAGCTTTTGACAGGGTAGTACTGCTCCTTGATGGCATCTCGGAATGAATCCCAAGTGGGTGCAGCTGAAAATAGTGAGCCTCTGCTTTCATCCTTCTGCTCGCAGTAGGTTTCCCACCAGTCCTTGACGTGGGGGGCTGCTTTGAGAAGAGCGAAAACAATCTTTTCCCGACTCGAGAATTCATGAACAGAGAAATACCCATCTAGCAGATTTAACCATTTATCTACGACATCTGCGTCTATTTTACCCTCGAAGATGGGGATTTCAAAATTAACTTGTACCTTAAAGGGCCTGGCGTTTCCAGAGTCGCTGCTGGAAGCCGATGCGTCACCTCTAGGTAGCCGCTGAAGAATCTGCACAAAGCTGTCCATCATCGCGTTCCGTTGCCGCTCGAGGGCTTCTTCGAGCAAGATTTTTGATAGGATCTCCTGCCCCCTCATCTTTCTTCTCGTCCGCCATGGGAGGCCGTCGGGATTTTCGAGGTTGGTCTTGCAAAGGTTCGACCAGTTCAAGCCCTAACTCCTTATATCCTGACCTCATCAGGGACATGCAAAGAAAAACCGAGAAAAAAGCAGACCGCTCTGATACCACTGATCCGGATTTAAACAGGAACGCAATAGATTACAGAGATAACCATAAATACAGAGATGCGATAACCATAAATAAAGAGATGCAGCGGAAATAACACTTCATTTCATTAATTGAAAATACCGAAATATGCTTACAACCAGAATTGGAAAATAAACCAGTTAGGACGATGGTAGCTTATCTCTGAGAAGAGATGTGTGGCTACATGTCTCTGAACTGTTCCGAACTTGTGTTACAATGAGGCTCGAAGGCCTATTTATTATTGAGAAACAATGGAAAACCCTTCACATTCCAAAACCAACCCTTAGAAGATGAAACGCCAAATTGTGGGCCTCGTTTTGGGTAAATTGGTACATCAATTTCCCGGGGTCATAAATTTGGCATACGATCTTCGTTTGACACGTCATAAAGAATTATTGCATGGACCCATGTTTCCCCCGGATTCCACAAAAAACGTCATTTAGGGCCTCAAAACGGCTCCGGAAGTTCAGGACCCGAAAAACTACTAAAAATAGTAAGTTGTGCTACAATTAAGGAAACTGAAAACGCTGAAAGAGGCAATTGTGGGGGTCCAAATGGGATAGGTGGGTGGCCACCAACATCCACCTGGATCAAAATCTCATGTAATAAGGTTAATGAAAGAAAAATAAGACCAAGGTCATGGGACATGTATTCTAAGCTGAATGTTGGGAAAGTATCCTAGCGGGCATCACTTGTTATTTAATATGGCTAAGGGGAAATTGGAAAAGGCATTGGAAAAGGCTTTGGAAAGGTAAAAAGGAATTAATTGGCATTTATTTATGAAAATAAAGGAAATTAGGAGAAAAGGAAGGTGAAATGTCAGATGGTGCATATGAGGAGGAAATTGAAAGAAAATAGAGGGAAAATGAAGAAACTAGAGGCATCAAGAATAAAAGGGATTCAAAGCATTAGTTTGTAGCCTTTTTTTATTTTTGTTTTGGAATTAGTCTTAGAAAGGAGAAGAACACCAAGAGGATAATGAGAGAAATCAAGCAAAGGAAGAGTAAGAAAAGCAAAGGAAGAACATGGAAAGCAAGGATAAAGAAAGGAAATGTTAAATAAAGGAGCTTTAGTAGAAATAATTGCAGGTAACAAGTTGCATGTATGGTTTCCTAGCTAGTTTTGGCATGCATTGTTTATGAATGTGTATATTTGGTTCATTTGCTATCATTGGCATGGGTTTTTCCATGTTTTGACAGTGGTTTTAGCCTTGCCTTACGATTTCTAGATAACCATGGTATGATGGGATTCATTATTGGTTGAGATTTGGATTGTTGTAAGGTTTTGGATCTGGGTGAAGCGGTCTTAGGAAAATCCGAAGGGTTGGGGGTGGGGATTGTTTTCTCTAGGAAGCCCTCAATAGGTGGGCGGAGAGAGGAAAATTCCTGAAGGGATGGTGAAGGAATTTTGAGGCATCCAAGCTCGATTTGGTTTTGTGTTATGAGGATAAATTTAGGTGAGATCACGATAATGTGAGGGTGGAGGTGGTTTAACCTCTTGATTCCCTTGGTTTTTATGCATCGGTTTATCCCATGAGATCCCATACTCATGATTGGAATATGACATAGGGGTGATTGCTTGAAAGAAATATTTGGTTAAACCCAATCTATGGTCAAGTGGTACATGGAAGTCGCTGATTTGATTGGCTTTTGTATATGTTAATAAGAGCTAAGTTCCTCTTGTATTTCATGAGTATTTATACTTGTTATTATGTGGCTTTAATGGTTGCTCTATCATTTTATTTATCTGGTTTCATGTTGGTTATAAGAGTGGTTTTATGAGAGATTCAAGTTATGGCCCTTATCATGTTTGATTGATAAATGAATGGTTAATGAATTCATAACCTAATAGATGTTATTGCAGTTATTGTGACAGTGCATTATTCCTTCTTGGTAAACCTCAGATATGTTTCAGATCCCTATGTTCAGATATGCATTCATGACCTGTAGATGTCATGTTCTCAATGTGTTTGATGGAATGATTGTCATGGTTATACTGGGCTAGGTCAATTACTTGATTAAATTTTGTGTTAGAGGATTTGTATATGTGTTATTTATCATTTCTAGAAGTTTGATTAAGTTATGGGCATATGTCTGGATCCTAGCCCTAAAAAAGTGGCTTAGATCTTAGGGTCACTAGCACAGAACTGAGTGAAAAATACTGCAGTCACTGGGAAGAAAGGCTTGTGGGAGTGATTGGAGGGTTATAGTCACTTGGAGGCCTTGTCATGGGAAGGACTGGGATCTAGTTCACTAAAAAGGAAAGTTAACTCAGGGTTTGGGCACTTGGAGTGGTTGGTTAGCTCCACGTAGTCCTGTGGAATTTGAGGGATGTCAGTAAGGCCTTGTTTTATCGAGTCCATTTCCTTAAGGTTATCTAGGATTTTGAGTCATGTCATAGTATCCATCAACTCATGTCTACCCTGGATAGGCTAGTGAAAATGGGTAGATATGGGAGGAGGCGGTTTCAGGGTGGTATGAGAGCCAAGTTGCACTCTCTTTGGGTAATATCTGATACTGCAAGGTTGTATCAGAGCATGGTTAAAATAATTGGACCTGATGGGATATATGAATGTTTTTATGGATGCATTGTCATGATTATGGTTGTCAAGCATGAGGCCACGGTATGTAGTTGGTATTGTCATGCATGATGTTGATATATTGATATGATTATACATGTATTGTGCTAATGTGGACTAATTTTTCAGATGAGATAAGCCTCCCCTAAACATCGTTGAGGGATTATTTTAGTTACGGTATATATTTGGTTTATATGACATGACATACTTGCAAGAAGAAGACAATCAAAGATGACAAGAAAAATGGTAGACTACAGTTCACGTGACTCTCCCTACAGATCAGTTGGGCAGCAAGGAGATGGGTATTCTCCTGATATAATAGACACATTGAGGTGTTTTAGGGCATATATTATAAGTTACAATACTGATAATGACAGGGTGGTTGAGGCTCGGGAAATAATTGCAAGGGTTCAGGAAAAGCCAGTAGAGGTTAATGCAGTGATCCTTGAAAGTTTTTCATACTTGCAGAGATAGGGACAATTGAGGATTAGTCAAGAGTAGGAAGAGAAGACTAATGGAGCATATGGTAGTTGGTCTTAGTCAGGATACAAATTAGATATTGGGGACATAGTCAAAATTGGAAGATCATTGGATACACCTAACAGGAGGATTGTTATGTATGGGTATCACTCTAGTTCTGCCTCTAGGAGACCATCACAATCGTCATCATCATCATCCTTATAGGAGGAGTGAGAACTTTCTTGATGGTTTCGGGAAATTAAAGTTTCCTACATTCGATGGAGAGATGAAGAAGTTAAAATATGCAGAGGCATGGTTACTTGGGATGAATAAATTCTTCATATTGCTTAACTATTTAGAGAACATGAAAGTAAAAGTAACTACCTTCAGTCTGAAAGGGAATAAAATATTTGGTGGGAAAGTGTGAAAAATTTTAAGAGAATTTGAGAAGAATATTTGATTTGGGATGATTTCTAAAGACTCTTTCAGGAGAAATATCTATTTGAGAGATATTACAATGATAGAGCTAAGGCATTTTATGAGTTGTAGATGGGTTCCATGACATATGATGAGTATACTAGGAGGTGCCTATATTTTTTGTCATATATGCCTTACATTAAGGATGAGAAAGAAAAGATTCAAAGGTTCATGAATGGGTTTCCAACAACATATAGATATCGAATTGAGTTTGATGAGTGACTGTCGTTTGAGGAAGCCATCACAAAACTTAAGAATTTTTATGAATAGTTGGTGGGCCCCAGTATTGCAGCAATAATGCAGCAACTCCTGGAACTCCCTTCTTTACTTTATATCAACCCGGTAGTTCATAACAAACTTGGAAGCGACGGTGCTATATGCACAAGTACTAGCTCTTGCCGCAGCTGTCACTTGGTTAGCTGGAAAAAGTCCCTAGGGGCTTAAGCCAACTTTTATGAGCTCTGAGAAGAAGCTTTTTAATTGATGGATGAAAGTTAACTCAAAGGAGGCTAATCTACTTGCAAGAAGAAACTGCAAAGCTAGAAGAAAACACAAACCCTAGCAAACCCTAATTTTTCCAGCTAGCCTTACTGATGCAAAAAAGAGGATGCAAGCTACTGAAATAGATTCCATTACTTCTAGGAAGGTAAACTACATGTGTCTAAGCTACTTATTTCTGAAGAAAACCTCTTTTTGTATTTTTGAATAAGTTGTTGGAATTATCATGCATGTGCTTTCACTATTTTTGACTGTGCAGAGGTGGATCGGCGAGAGGAAATGCTTGCAAGAGGTTGGGAAGGTTCAGAGAGGGCCTAAGGGGTCCCTAGCACCCTTCTAGAGAAAATTTTCTTGAAGTTTAAAAACATTGGCAAATCTCACTAATCCCTAATATGCAAACTATAAAATGTTTATTGATATATTTGTAGAATTATTCAAATTTATAATGATTTTATATATTGACTCTATATAATGTTGGCGATTTAAGGGGAAAATAATTTTATATTCTAAAATTTGGGCGAATCGTCTTTTATAAAATTAGAAATTTGCGAATATTTTTTGTGGAAAAATCATGGAAAATTAGCCCACTGGGCGAACATTAGCCCCTAAAATTTTCCATGTTCTACAGGAAGTCTGTAGGGGTTCTACAAGATGTTATGAAATTTCTACAACATGTCTATAATTTTCTACAGGATGTTAAGAAATGGTATTTTGGAGGATGGATAGAGAAATAAAGATGAAGGGATGGATATGGAGGTGAGATAGGGGTGTAGGGAAGTCCAGGACTTGGTAGATGGAGTTGAGGAGTAGTGAGGATGGTTGGATTTGTTCGAGGAGAGGTAGAACGATGTTGCACAAAAAGGATGAAAATTGGGGCAAAGTGAATGAATGTGATAGATGCAAGGCCAAGGTTCTAAGTAGAGGGTGAAGCAGGTGGAGTTGATGGAGTATGGGCAGATAAATATGGATAACAGGTACTCTGCAAGTTGTTTTTCAAACTGGACAACCAAACACTTGGAAAAAAGACCTAGTTACGTTAGTCTATTCTGACTTAGATAACAGAAGAGAAATGGAACAGAAGTTTAATTGCAATGGAATCAGATGAAATAACTATGCAACTAAGCAATCATAACCCTACGCGCGCAATCAAAACTGATATCAAGTTCGGTAACTAAGAATCCAACACTACTATTTGCATGGTGAAACAAAGACAATTTTTTTGTTGGCAACAATGTCACCTTTGTCCCAGCTCACGATCCCACTCAGGGAGAGGTGAGATTAGAGGTGCTTGATGGCATTTTTCTGGAGATATCCCATGTTACTAATCTATCAACTAAATCTGAACATAAAAAGCCTATCTAATCATCAACCATGACCTATATAACCAGCAAGATGTTGATCTACTTAATAGGAATTAATTTGCAAAGACATAAAAACAAATAAAAGTACATGAAGGAAGCCTTGGCACTTGGGTTGGGTCCAATCCCAAGAGCTATAGGCTCCTAAAGAAACTCAGAACTGGTGCCAAACAAAGTTGCTTTCCATTACTAAAAAATAACCATGTTCATAAGAAAGTTATACAATAGCAGCTATGAAAATGAGTTGAGAAAATAGCAGCACCCTAGTGTAAAATAACAACAATCCAAAAAGTAAACTACGAAGGCTAAAAGCCTTCCTATTTATGCCTACGAGGGGCCTCAATAGCCCTCCTTAAGTCAAGGGGCTTGGCTGCTCCAACTGCCAGTAAACAGTCACTTTTCACCAAGTTGCTCGGCTGCCTTTAGGATTCGTTTTGGTGGCCTGCTGAGCTCTGCGTTAAGGGTGGAGATTTCGAGGAAGGGACATTTAATGCAAGAGACATCCTCCCTACGAATCCTCACCCTTGTTCCTTCATGTTTGGCTGTCATCTAGCTCATAATTGCTTGGCTTTGTTCCAAAATTTGTCCAAAAACCTGAAATAACCACGTATTAGCCTTCTTGGTAAAGTGACCACACTCCTTCGTTCAATTAACATAAACATACTGAAAAAACATGCATAAACTATGAGAAATGGTGGATTGATCAAGAACAATTAGGCAAAATGAGCCCAATAAGTTACCCAATTCCGAGGCTCATCATCACCACCTGCAAAATGGGTTTCTCGTCCTCAAGCAACTAATCCAACTCATCATTCTTGATAGCCTTAACCGCCTCCATCACATCCCAAGCCTCTAAAGTGATATCTTCTTCACGGTCATGAAATCATGCTTTGCTTTCCACTTCTTCCCACTGCCTGTGTTCCTCCTCTTCTTTGACTCCCTCTAACAACCCCAAAAGCAAGGGAGGACTGAATTTTAGGCCGATCCAGTTGGCCTGAAGATTCTTCATGGATTGTTTGTAGAGGGGTACTCTCACCAAGGCCTCTATCATCCTTGTTGGGGTGTGGTATTCTATAACTTTTAGGTTGTGGGGTAGTGTGTTCCACCTCCGGGTGTAGGCATGAACACAGTCATTCCCCAACAGCCTCTCCATGTCCTCAAAATGGGCTATGGCTTGGACTTGACAGTCAATGTAATTTGGTAGGGCCCGAGAATTATTTGCCAAGTGCTGGTGGGTGTGTATTATTGCTGAGGGGTCCTCTAGCTCTGCTCTTATCATTAGTGGTTACTTCAATTTCCTGTCCATAACATTTCAGACCTCTGCTGCTCTCTTTTCTTCGTGACTTAGCCAAGAGGCCATGGCCATAAGTTGCACGTCTCCTAGTGGAGCATTAGGGTCCCACGAGTTCATGTTGGGAAGGGCCAAGTTGTGTAGGTAAAACTCTGATAGTTTGGCCTTGTCTTTTGATGAACTGCTGTCACATAAAACCATGAATTGGTGGTAGTTTTGAAATGGAGTAATGCCCCTTTGGGCCAAAGTTTTGATCTGGAACTGCAACCATTGTTCCTTAAGGTATAAGGCATATGATTTGGCAGGTTGTCTACATTGTATTACCTCCTCTGCCCAGTTGGCCATGCAGGCTAGTTGGGCCTCCTTTTCTTGCACCTGTTACCTTAGAGACTGTATCTCTTGTGCTGCTTGCAATTCCTTTTCCTGTAGCTGTCTAGTCAGTGCCTCTATGTCAACTAGCAACCCATCTCTCTTCTGCTGTTCATCAGTGATTTCTCTGTTTGTTGTGGGCTCCTCTTGTTGTTGTTGTTCTCCCAATGTGTGGGGCTTGTCTTCCTTAAAGTGTCCCTGTAACTGTAGCTGTTGTTTGAGCAGCTCATTTTCTTCCTGTAGCTTGGCCCACTGGCTGCTTTCTACATGCTATACCAAAGCCAATTCTTTCCTTACCTCTTTGAGTTGTTCCTCCAAGGGACCTATATCTACCACACCCTTGGAATTGGCAATTTTCATCCAAGTGTGGGTGCTCACTCTATCTTCCTCCAGTGCAAAGAAGAGTGGCACTGGAAATTTTTGGGGGATTATCCTTCCCGCCTCTAGCAAGTTATAGTAGGAGCCCAAGTTGGGCTGGGAGCTTGGTTACTCAATTCTCTTAGTCTTTTCTCCCTCCTGGGATGATTTAACTGCCTTTTCTTCCAATTCTTCAGTCTCCTTTAGTCTAGCCAACATATCCTTCAGAATTGTCTCAGCATCCTGTAGAGAGGTCTTTGTGTCCAACATTTTAACCTTTTCCTTCCAGGTGGATGTCTTTGGGCTTCCCCATTCATAGATGATGGATTCCTTTGGAGGATACCTTTCCTACTGTTTAATTGGGGTGTCCACAATCATAATTGGTTCTTTTGACTGTGACTGGGGTCTGCCAGCTTTTATACGCATGCTTCTTCTTGCCTTAAAATACATAGAAGGCTCCCTTTTTGCTCTGGGGTTGTGCTTAAGACAGCCAACACTACTGCTACCTCCCTGGCCAAGATCTCGGGTGATTTCTCCTTTTTCTGCTTTGCTTCCATACTTCCTGTAGAAAGTCCTATGTTGACTATTTTCAGGCTTCCTGTAGAAACTGTTTTTGGACTTCATGTAGAAACTGTTTTGGGACTTCCTGTAGAAACTGTTTTGGCCTGTTTGGTTGTATGTTCCTTTCCTTTTAACTCTTATTTGGTTGCCTTGGTTGTGATCTCCTTTATTTGGGCTTTTCCAGTCCTCTATGCTCTACTTTGTAGTCGTTTCTCCCTGGGTGTTTGTGCCATTGGTCCTTCCACAGTTTTAGGTTCAGTAACTTGGCCTTTTCCTTGTTTCTCCTTCTGCTCTTTCTGTGGTGGTTTGTCGTGTGCTTCTTTGCCACTGGATTTCTCTCTGACTTCAAGGTGTTTCCCTTCTTCACTGTTGGATGAGGTGAGTTCCTTGGCCAGAATTCTTATAACATCATCTTTCGACATATTGCGGAAATTTTCCTAGGAGAGGGGGACAGTGTAGGTATGGAGGCCATCCTCTACCAAAATCTTCATGAGCCCATGATGGGCTAGCTGATCTGGGGTCCCCTCCTTCAATTTTGTGCCACATTCAATCAATGATTGCAAGCGAAAATAGGGGATGCTTAACTTCTACTCCGGGGGTAAATCCAACCCATGTCTTAGTTATTTTAGCAACCGGAAATGATAGCCGTAAACAATATTGAACCACCCCTCACAGGTAATGTATTTCATAATTTGGAGACTGGCTTCGCTCCAAAAAGAATGTAAAGTGGCCCTCCTTACCCTATTCTTATCTTCTGCAAATTGTTCCTCTGGTAGGAAGAATTCTTTCCTGGCTTTTTGGCCTAATGCTCTCTCCTCTTTGC
The DNA here is from genome assembly GCA_000404065.3 of Pinus taeda. Classification (NCBI taxonomy): domain Eukaryota; kingdom Viridiplantae; phylum Streptophyta; class Pinopsida; order Pinales; family Pinaceae; genus Pinus; species Pinus taeda. The sequence goes on along the minus strand of APFE031662944.1, from coordinate 24,685 downwards.
TACAGGGTATCCCAATGGCAGGTCAGTGACTCGAATAATGAGTTCAGGGGTAAGCTTTAAGGTCAACCCTCTTAAATTCACAGTGGCTAGATTCTTTGATTTAGGTTGCAGGGACATCAAGAATTCTTCTGTTATTTCATCGTCATGTCCCTGAATTTTGTCACAAAATGCCATCCAGCTAGCACGGGTGAAGAGGTCCATTACTGCGGGATGTTCACGCAATTTTCTGGAATCCGAGGGTTCCTTCCTGATAAACCCTCCTAGCATGGTGGGAGTGTTTTGTTTAAATGCTCTGAGTAGAAAGGGAGCGTTGTTTTATGTTCTCCTCCTTAGAACTTAGAGAAAGGATTTCTCAGGTGTTTATATTTCAACTCTGCACCAACTCCCTGGTTCTAATGATTTTGTTGCCCGAACGCGACTGTCTATGTATGGAGGGGGAAGTTTTGTTTCCATAGACAGGGTACATCACTTCAATTTTTTTACTCCTAGCATACATGCAAACGTGCAACTTCAAATTTTTATACACAAGCTAGCCCTCCCAGTGCTTTATCTTTTCTACAGGAGAAATTTTTCACAAGAACCTTGTTGGAGAATGTTGACGCAGGATCGACTGAGAGATTCCGTGTAATTACACAGGCAAACTACTATTATTGACCCACAGGCAGACTTGTCTCTAATATCCCTACTTCAGACGGTTCAATTCACCACCTTTCGAAATATACTATGCAGGGAAAGTGTTTTTCGAGCCTACCTCTTTCAGAACTCCAAATTTGTTGAAGGAAAGCTCAGTTTTCTCTGTTCCAGGAGGCTGTGCCATACTTCCTGTAGAACTTCTTCCTGTAGGATGCTTGCCAACTTTTGTAGGATGTAACTACGCTTCTGAACGAGCTCGGGACGCGGGAGAACTTCGAAACTGGCTGGAAAGCTCGGGTTAATGGATTGTTGAAGCAGATGATGAGTACTTTAGCCAGGATGTTGCAAATGCGAGTGAACAATGGATATGTGAGCCTTTCAGCCAAGCATTTTGAACTACGGCGCAATTCGTGGCGACGGGGTGAGGTGGCCCGATGGAACCGTTATCCATAGTCATGGTCATCATTCTCCTGCATGTCCCTGGACGCCATTACATCCCCTTTGCCATTAACCAACACAACCATCGTCAGTCTGCTGATTTTCACCGATTAGATACTCCACACGTGTCGGCTACACGGCTCGTTGGCGAGTCTGAACGTAACTGAGCTCGTTTGGATCCCCTGAAGTGGTGTAATTGGCTGAGGGTGGACAGTTGACTGACCATCGAATTCGTTCAATCCACCCATTTTCACAGACATGCAATTTTTTCGAAGTATAGTTCATGCAATTGATGAACGAGGTTAGACACTTACCTGCGTGACTGTGGACGTGCTATGCAGATTTTGGACCTTGGAATCACTACCTCGCTTGCTGCTACCTCATGCACGAGTGCTAGTACTCATTCTTCCATTTGTTGAAGCTGCATGCATGGCTTTGGAACCCAATATTTCAATGGTAAATGCTGCATGCATAGGTTTTGTCTGATCTCAGCTATCGAGGAGGTGTTCACGTTAAATGTGAGCCCTTTTTTTCATGTTCCCTGTGTGGATTTCAGCTGCCCCTGCCTCCAGAGTATGTGCTCCAGAGGGATCAACTACTACAGGATTCCTATAGGATGTCCTGTAGCTGCTTCACCTCCTAGGATGCAGGCTAAACGAGCAGGGCCATTTTGCGAACAAGGACTGGCTGCATTGATGAAGAGTCTAAATGGAGCTTGAACAGGTAGAGTGTGCGAGCCTTTTCTGCTTGGTTTGTCACTTGGAAAAGTTTTTTTTTTCAATCTGAGGAAAACAAGGCTCTTTGTATGACTGTGCAGGAACACATAACCAGGTGGGTGACAAAGGTGTCCAGAGATGGAACAGGGTGCCACATGGTGTTGGATTGAATAGAGGTATGGCCCCAGGCCTAACAACTGATCCCAACCATCAGATTCCCTTTCAACTTTGAATTTGGCTCGTTCGAAGGTTCTATAGGATGTTTCCTGTAGAAATTCAAGACTTCCTATAGAAAAGCCTAGAACTTCCTGTAGAAAAGCCTAGAACTTCCTGTAGAAAGCCCAGAACTTCCTGTAGAAGGCCCAATCTTGACCCGAATGTGACCAAATCCTCGGAGAGGTGAGTGGACATGGAGGGGGTGTCTGAAGGGATGTCCTGGAGCCTGGTATAGACCCCTGTCTTCATTTTGCATGCCCCTCTTTTCTTGTAATGTATTCCTTGCAACCTGCAATTACTTCATAGAGATTAGTCATGTTTTTTTTTTTTTTTTTTTTTTGATGAGACAGCTAGGGTGCCTCAATGAAGGTTTCACCCCCTTGCTATCTACCCTGGGCACCTCAAAGAGGGTTTCACCCAAGGATCTTTTTAATCCACATTTTTTCTATAGAGACAACTGGGGCGCCTCCATGAGGTTTTCACCCTCACTGTCTGCCCTGGGCGCCTCAAAAATGTTTTCACGCAAGGATCTTTTTATTTTTGTTTTTTTTTTTTGATGATCAAAGTGTGGGTGGAATAGGGGCAAAGCTCTGCTCCACTACCAACAATGATTTTTCCAAAGTTTTGATGAACTCCCGCCTCAAAAGAGGTTTCTTGTAGATTTTCAATCGATGCCCATTGACAAGCATAGGGATGGCTTCTTCATCAATGGTCCTGATAAGGACTGAACCATTTTCATTACATTTCTACACTACATATGGTCCTAGCCATCTTGTCCTTAGCTTCCCTTTGAAATCCTTGTACCTTGCGTCATACAGCAACGCCCAATCTCCTGGTTGGAATTACTTTTCATTGAGGTGTTGATCATGCCATATCTTCCTCTGTAGTTGAACTACTTTTGAGTGGAGGAGGGCCTGCATTCTCTGTTCATATAATCCATTCAGCTGCAGTAATTTTTCACGTTGAGCATGGCTGAGATCTAAGTCCAGCTGAGCTGCCACCCTCAATGTGTTGTATTCGAACTCTATGGACAACAAAGCTTTCTTCCCGTAGACCAGCTCATAAGGCGTGAATCCTGTTGTAGTTTTCCAAGTGGTGTTATAGGCCCAAGTGGCCTCAACAAGGCGATCTGCCCAATCCTTTCTGCTGCTGTTCACGACCTTAGTCAAAATCTCTTCCAATGCTCTATTAGTGACTTCCACCTGCCCATTTGCTTGTGTCTGATACGGGGTGGAAGTTTTGTGCTTGATCTTGTGATGAGCAAGCAGGTCTTCAATCAAGTTAGAGGTGAACTCGCTTACTTAATCGGTGACTAGCTCTCTTGGGTAGCCAAACTTGTAGAAGGTATTTTCCCTTAAAAACTCAGCTACTTTCTCTTCTGTCGCTACCTTGATTTCCTTTGTTTCTGCCCACTTTGTGAGGTAGTCGATGCACACAATGATGTAAGACCTCTACTTTGAAGGTGGACTGATAGGACCCACGAAATCCGTTCCCCACTTCTTAAATGGCTCAAAGGTCACTTGAGGTTGGAGGGGCATTTCATCCCTTGGAGTTGGTTTCCCCATCCTCTAACATCGGTCACACTAGCGGATGTATCTTATGACATCTTGATGAAGAGTAGGCCAATAGTAGCCTGCCTGTAGAATTTTGAAGGTAGTCCTTTTCACTGCAAAGTGGCCTCCACAGGGTCCATCGTGACAGTCTAGAAGGATGTCAAATACTTCCTCTTCCCTAACACAATGCCTCAAGATCTGATCTGGGCCAAGTTTAAACAGGTTTCCCTCGATCCAAGTGAATGGGGCACTCTTCCTCACGGTTTTGCTTTTCTCTTTTGAGGATAGATGCGGAGGGAACTATGCTAAGACCAAGTAATTTTCTATATCAGCAAACCATGGAGAGAGTACTGATATAGCAAACAAGTGTTCATCTGACATCTGGTCATCCACTGTTCCTTCTTCACCTGCAGGAAAATCCAATCTAGATAGGAAGTCAGCAACAACATTTTCCTTACCTGGCTTGTCAACGATAGTCAAATCAAATTGTTGCAACAAAAGTAACCATCTAATGATACGAGCATTCGCATCAGGCTTATTCATTAAATATCTAATTGCAGAATGATCCGTGTGTATGAATGTTTGATAACCAGTGATGTAGTGTATGAACTTGTTTAGGGAATGGACTATGGCTAGGAACTCCTTCTCGGTTATAGTATAGTTCATTTCTGCCTTGGACAAGTTTTTGCTAACAAAGTATATGGCATATGGAAGTTTCTCCTCAACTTTTCCTAAGGCTGCCCCTATGGCTTTGTTCGAGGCATGAGTGTGGATGTGGAACGGTAGGGCCGAGTTCGGACCTCTCAAGATCGGGTGGACACCAACTTATCTTTCAACTCATCCAGATCCCCTTGGCAGTCATCAATCCATTTAAACTCAACATCTTTCCCTCATAGAATAAACAATGGCGAAGCTAGCCTACTAAAATCCTTAATGAATCTTCTATAATACCTAGCCAAGCCTAGAAAAATCCGAACATCTCTGACCTTTTGAGGATGTGGAACCTTTTGGATGATATCGATCTTGTTAGGATCCACCTATAATCCTTGTTGAGAAATGGTATGACCTAGCACAGTCCCTTAAGTCATCAGGAATTCACATTTTCAGGACTGAGGGATAGGTTCATCTCAATACACTTGGCTAAAACTTTTCCTAGGTTAGTCAATGCTTCTTGGAAGTTGGACCCATAAGGAGTAAAGTCATCCATATAGATTTCCACCGCATCATGAACTAGTTCAACAAATATGCTCAATACTTCTCTTTGGAAAGTGGCAGGAGCATTGCACAACCCAAAGGGAGGGAACCGATAGGCAAAGGCACCCCATGGACAAGTGAAGGTCATTTTATCTTGGTCCTCTGGGCTAATTTGAATCTGGTTATACCCGCTAAACCCATCTAGGTAAGAAAAGAACTTCTTCCCTGCTAGTCCATTCAACACTTGATCTGTGAAAGGCAAAGGGAAATGGTCCTTCTTGGTGGCTTTTTTAAGTTCTCGGTAATATACAAAGATTCTCCACTTCCCGTTTTTCTTGGGCACAAGCACTAGAGGTGAGACCCACTCACTGTCAGAGATAGGGTAGATGAATCCTGCATCCAGCAATTTTTGCAATTCTTCCTTGACGATGTGTTTAAGGGCTGGATTAATTCTCCTATGAGGCTACCTGACTGGGTTACAATCCTCTTTAATGTAGACATGATGGGTACAGACCGACAGGTGGACTCCTTTCATCTCCTTGTAGCTCCAAACGAAAGCATCCAAATGGCTATTCAATAAGCTACACAACTCCTTCTCTTGGGAGGGAGATAAGGAGGAGCTGATCTTTAAGGTTCTTTCAGGGCTAAATTCCACATTCTTAACTCTAGGAGAGGTCGAATCAATCACACAGAGGTCCACTAAAGCACTGGCTTGGGTATCTTCCACCAACTCTTCTAATGGCAGTGCACCGAGAGGTGGATTTTGAATCAAATTCTCAATCAAGTCATCCTCGGTTTGAGGGCCTCCCCTAGTGGTTTCTATTGTGCACAAAGGTGCAAAGTAGACCTCATCCTCATCTCCTTCTTCCAACCAGAGTGGTAAGTCATGTTCTAGTAGAGGTTGGGTAGGAGGATAGAGGACTAGCTACTTTGAAATAGACCCATTCTTGATGGTCATGCTTCCAGCTCGACAACTAATGTAAGCATCTGCAGTAGCTAGCCAAGGCCTACCCAAAATGAGGGGGTATCCAGTGAGTTTCTCCTTTGGCTGAAGGACCAATAAGTTCGTAGGGTACTCCCAAGAGTCAACAAAGACCAACACATCTTCCACAATCCCTTCGGGAGTCACGGTGGAGCGGTCTGCTAACTGTAGCACTGTTAAGGTCTTCCTCAAGGAACTCTGAAGGTTGAGTTTAAGCATAGTGTCCCTGGTCATCACATTAATGGAAACCCCTAGATCAATCAAGGTATGGGGGATTATGGTGCCATTGATGTGGACATCAACTACAGGATTCCCAGGGTCCAAATATTTTGGACAGATTAATTTCCCCAACATCAGATCGAACAGTTGTCCTATGACATTGATAGTCTAGGCATCTCTTTTGCGCCTGCCTGGGTGCCTGAAACACTTCTCCTTGATCAATTTGTTGTATATCGTTACATCTCTTATGGCCTAGAGGAGGGGTATTTTCACACAAAAATGCTTAAGTTCTCCCAGAAGCTCAGGCTCATCTGGGTTTGGTTGCGTGGTTACTGTCAGTCGCTCAGGAAAGGGTGGAATGGCTTTGGGTTCACTTTCCTATTTTTCTTCCTCATCCTCTGGGGGAGGAAGTTGGCGATCTAGAAGGACCTTCCCAGATCGCAGGTTGATCTCCTGGATCTCCATAGCATAGGTAGGACATGTTGTCTCCCCAGTGTATACCTGCTAGGCCTGTCTGTTGTTGGGGTTCGGGTTCGGTTGGGCAAGCATCTGGGGTTGTCTTGGAGGAGCAGGAGGTAATGGTTGTGGTTGAGTCGGTGGTAGAGGAAAAATGGCGGGAAGAGAGTTGTATTGGGGCCTCCACCCTTGCTAAGGTGCATTCCACTGAGGTTGAGGCTGGACATGTGAGGGAAACGAATGAGCAGTAGGTTGAGTATGGTATTGAGATGGATAAGACCACGGAGGAGGTGCGGACCAAGAAGGATGAGCAGGGGGACCCCAAGAAGGTATGTGAGCAGATTGATTGGGGCTATAATAAGCTTGGGATGTCCCTTGTATCCCCTGCTGGTAAGGTCTGGGCCCATGCGACCTCCTTTGGTTGAGGAAGTAGAGAGTTTCAGCAGTTGCCTCAGTCCCTAGGTACATGGATTTAAATTTGGTTAAGGTTGGGCATTGGTTTGTGGGGTGGTCATCCTCACAAACAAAGCATACCTCTACTGAGTGCAATGGGCACTCGTTTTTAGGGTGCTTCCTCGTACATCTGGGACAAAAAATGGCCAAAGCCCTCTCAGCTTCCTTTTTCTTTTGTTGGATTCAGAAAGTATCAAGTTGCATGGAAATAGTCTATCTCATCTCACTTTTAAGGTCTTCCATCTGATTAGCAAACTCATGCTTGGAGAAGGTGGTACTAGCTAAAAGTGGATTCCCCTACCTCTTCTCCGGGCTGCCCTAGAATGGTTTCTAAACACAGTCTTTATGTCCTCATAGGGTAGTTGGTAGATGTCTCCTCCAGCTAGCAAGTGAAGGGTGTCTAGAAAGTCCTCAGGGACTCCTTAGAGCAGAACCAGCTTCAAAGATTCATGGTCAAGTGTGCACCTAGCCCGTTTATGACTAAGCTAGAACCTTTCCTTGTAGTCTTCTAAAGACTCATCATTTCCCATGGTCATCTGAAAGATTTCTCCCTTCGTTTCTTTGGACCTATAGTAGTCCCTGTATTTGTTGTTAAAGGCTTGCTGCATCTGAGCCCAAGTGGTGATACTATTTCCAGGTAACCCCATGAACCAATGTAGTGTTACATCCTTGAGGGTAGAAGGAAAGAGCTTCGACTTTTGCTCATCTTTGGCATAGTCATATGTTCGACAAAGGACAACAAACTCAAACAAGAAGGTATCAGGGTCTTCAGTGGTCAATCCATGGAAGTGAGGTAAGGCTGAGGGACTTATGTTCTTCATTTTCATGTCCCATTGGTCTCTCAGATGGGAAAGGCACCTTCTATTCTCTCGTTATCCCCTATACTGTTTCTTTGTTTAGCCATGGTCTCAACAGGGATGGTCTCTTGCTCTTCTTTTGTTATAGGATCTTCGTATATCTCAGGGGGTTCACCTATAGGTTCGTCTGGATCATGACCACCAAAGAAGAGAGAAGGGTGACTCAGTGCTGTGGTGGGGGTGTTGGGTAGGAATTTTCCGGTATTGTCTCTATTCCTACGAGGCATGAAATGAAAGATTTTTGGCTGCTTTTGTTTTTTTCTACTTGTACCTGCAAAATTGAAAATAGATTGAATTGCAACTATCTAAAATCTATCTTGCTAAAATGAAAATGCAAAATTGAAATGAAGCAAGAAAGAACTAATTTATTTTGATGAAATGAAATTGCAGGAATGAAATGCTAGGCTACGCTTGCGAAATTGAAATTTGTGGAATTAAAATGCTACTCTATGCTTGTAGAATTGAAATTCTAGTCTAGGAAAGCAGGAAATGTCTAGTCTATTTTTGCAAAAATGACATTGCAGAATGGAAATGAAATAAACTATTGAGAAGAAGGTTGTGGTAGAAAATAAAATAAAAGCAGCAATCACAAATACTCTAACGCTTCCCTGGCAACAACGCCAAAAAGAATGGTGAGCCCCAATATTGCAGCAATAATGCTGCAACTCTTGGACCTCCCTTCTTTACTTTATATCAACCTGGTAGTTCATAACAAACTTGGGAGTGACGGTGTTGTATGCACAAGTACTAGCTCTTGCCGCAGTTTTCAATTGGTTAGTTGGCACAAGCGCACTAGGGGCTTAAGCCAATTTCTATGAGCTCTGAGAAGAAGCTTTTTAACTGATGGATGAAAGCTAATTCAAAGGAAGATAATCTACTTGCAAGAAGAAACTAAAAAGCTGGAATAAAACACGAACCCTAGCAAACCCTAATTTTACCAGCTAGCCCTACTGATGCGGAAAAGAGGATGCAAGCTACTGAAATAGATGCCATTACTTCTAGGAAGGTAAAATACATGTGTCTAAGCTACTTCTTTCTGAAGAAAACCTCTTTTTGTATTTTTGAATAAGTTGTCAGAATTATCATGCATGTGCTTTCACTGTTTTTGACTATGCAGAGGTGGATCGGCGAGAGGAAATGCTTTCAAGAGGTTGGGAAGGTTCAGAGAGGGCCTAAGGGGTCCCTAACACCCTTCTAGAGATTTCCACAGAGTTTGGCTATCAAGAAACCACTTTCGTGAGCTTCTACAGGAATTCTGCAAGGGTTCTACAGGATGTTCTGGAATTTCTACATGATGTCTATAATTTTCTACAGGATGTTCAGAAATGGGATTTTGGAGGATGGATGGAGAAAGAAAGATGAAGGGATGCGTATGGAGGTGAGATAGGGGTGTAGGGAAGTTCAAGACTTGGTAGATGGAGTTGAGGAGTGGCGAGGATGGTTGGATTTGTTCGAGGAGAGGTAGAACGATGTTGCACAAAAAGGATGAAAATCAGGGCAAAGTGAATGAATGTGACAGATGCAAGGCCAAGGTTCTAAGTAGAGGGTGAAGTAGGTGGAGTTGATGGAGTATGGGCAGATAAATATGGATAACAGGTGCTCTGCAAGTTTTTTTTCAAACTGGACAACCAAACACTTGGAAAATCAAAGACCTAGTTACGCTAGTCTATTCTGACCTAGATAATAGTAGAGAAATGGAACAGAAGTTTAATTGCAATGGAATTAGATTAAATAACTATGAAACTAAGCAATCATAACCCTACGTGTGCAATCAAAACTGATATCAAGTTCGACAACTAAGAATCCAACACTACTATTTGCATGGTGAAACAAAGACAGTGTTTTTGTTGGCAGCAATGTCACCTTTGTCCCAGCTCATGATCCCACTGATGGAGAGGTGAGATCAGAGGTGCGTGATGGCATTTTTCTGGAGATATCCCTTGTTACTATTCTATCAACTAAATCTGAACATAAAAATCCTATCTAATCATCAACCATGACCTATATAACCAGCAAGATGTTGATCTACTTAACAGGAATTAATTTGCAAAAACATAAAAACAAATAATAGTACATGAAGGAAGCCTTGGCACTTGGGTTGGGTCCAACCCCAAGAGCTGCAAGCTCCTAAAGAAACTCAGAACTGGTGCCAGACAAAGTTGCTTCAATTACTCAAAAATAGCCATGTTCATAAGAAAGTTATACAATAGCAGCTACGAAAATGAGCTGAGAAAATAGTAACACCCTAGTGAAAAATAAAAACAATCCAAAAAGTAAACTACGAAGGCTGAAAGCCTTCCTATTTATGCCTACGAGGGGCCTCAGCGGCCCTCCTTAACTCAAGGGGCTCGACTGCTCCAACTGCCAGTAAACAGTCACTTTTCACCAAGCTTCTCGGCTGCCTTTAGGATTCGTTTTGGTGGTCTGCTGAGCTCCGAGTTGAGGGTGGAGGTTTCAAGGAAGGGACATTTAATGCAAGAGACATCCTCCCTACAAATCCTCACCCTTGTTCCTTCATGTTTGGCTGTCATCTAGCTCATAATTGCTTGGCTTTGTTCCAAAATTTATCCAAAACCATGAAATAACCACGTATTAGCCTTCTTGGCAAAGTGACCACCCTCATTCATTCAATTAACATAAACATACTCAAAAAACATGCATAAACTATGAAAAATGGTGGATTGATCAAGAAAAATTAGGCAAAATGAACCCAATAAGTTACCCAATTCCGGGGCTCATCAACAGTCAAAGTGTAAAGTTGATCCTAATCATGATTTGAAAGGAAATGAGAAAGTTAAAGGGAAGTAGCCATTGAAGAGGGGAAGACCTTAGGATGCAGGTTAGAAAGAGAATGTGGTTCCTTACAAGAAGTTCAATGCAGTTGAGAAGGAAACTCCTAGAGAGCATTAGAATAGAGGGGGTGGTAGGGGACTATTGCAGTGTTGGATCTGTGGCAAGGATCATTGGCAGAAATATTGTCCATTGTAGCAAGGTTGTAGGCCTCAGATCTATGGTGCTTAGAAGACACATAAAGTTGGGATATCACTAGACATCCATTATTGAGTTGGAAGGTAATATCTATGGTCAAGTTGTTTCTATTTTGATTGACCCTAGATCTAATTATAGTTATGTTAATCATGACTTGGTGGTAAGTGTCGTATAAGGAAGGAAGTGCCTACAGAGTCTTGGTTGGTGAAGTTGACTACAAGTAATGAGAAGAGAGTTCATCATTGGGTGAGAGCTATTGAAGTTAAGCTAAATAATATTCCTACATTGGGACATCTAAATGTGCTTCCATTGGGATCATATAGTATCCTTTTGGATATGGATTGGTCGTACTTGCACATGACCAAAGTCGATTGTTATGACAAGGCTATTAAGTTTCTGCATAATAATGGGGAAAAGAGAATCTTGCAGTTAAAGAATAAGCCTAGATCAATGAGGATGGTCACAACTATGCATGATAAGCATAGTCGCAAGAAGGGGTGTGTACTATTTGCAACCCATATTTCCAGTGACAAGGGTAACGATGTTGATGTGGAAATATTCAAGAGATGCCCAGTATCACAACAATCTTAGAATGTGTTTCCAGTAGAGATTTTAGATTTTACTCCTCATAGGGATGTGGAATTTTCTAAAGAGGTTGTACTAGGAGCAGCACCAACATCAAAGGCACCTTATAGGATGAGCACTCTAGAGTTAGTGTAATTGAAATTTTAGTTGAAGGAAATTCTTGACAAAGGATATATTAGGCGAAGTGTATCACCTTGGGGTGCACCAGTGTTTTTCATGAATAAGAAGGATGGTACTCTTAGGTTGTGCATTGTTTATAGGAAACTGAATAAGGTAACCATCATGAGCATGTATCTTTTGTTGAGGATTGATGAATTGTTTGACCAATTGAAAATAGAAATGATGTTCTCAAAGATTGATTTGAGATCAAGATATCATTAGGTATGCATCAAAGAAGAGGACATCTACAAGACTACTTTCCGAACTGGGTATGGGCATTATGAGCTTTTTGTGGTTCCTTTTGGTTTGACTAATTCTCTAGCTAGTTTTATGTGCTTGACGAATGTTGTGTTGCATACTTATCTAGAAATGTTCATCATTGTATTCATTGATGATATATTGATATATTCTAAACACGAGGAAGAGCATGTTGAACACTTAGTAGCGCTGTTTAGATTTCTAAGATAACATCCATTGTATGACAATCTTAGTAAATGCAGTTTCTTTCAAACATAGGTACATTACTTGGGACATATTGTTTCCAAGGAAGGAATAGTAGTGGATCCAGAAAAGATAAGGGCTATCATGGAATGGGAAACACCCTGAAATGTGGATGAGGTTAGATCATTCATGGGGTTAGCACGTTATTACAGGAGGTTCATCAGGAAATTATTATGGATTTCCTATCTTATTACATCATTGTACAAGATAGGAAATAAATTTGAATGAAAAGAAGAATGTGCAATGATTTTTGAGCTGCTGAAGAATCCGTTGACCAACATTTGATTGTTAAAGATTGCAGATCTAGATAAAGAGTTTGTGGTGTGCACATATGGTTGCAGGAGAGGAAGTGGTGGATTATTGATTCAGAAGGGATAGGTGGTGTTTTATGAGTCAAGGAAACTAAATGAAAACGAGCAGAATTATTTGACTCATGATCTTGAGTTGGTAGTGGTCATTCATTCATTAAAGATGTGGGAGCACTATCTTCTTTGTAGGAGGTTTGTATTGATGAACGATCACAGTGGTCTGACGTACCTATTTGACCAACCAAATATATATGCTAGGAAAGCTAGATGGTTGGCCACCCTTAGAGAGTTTGAATTTCATATCAAATGCATTAAGGGAAAGGAGAACCGGGTTGCAGATTCTCTCAGTAGGAGAGTGTAGGTAAATCATGTTACAACTATGAGTTTTTATGTCATGGATTTACAGGAGCATATCTTACAGACAAGACAATAAGATGAAAGGTACCAACAACTTAGGCACATTTTATAGAAGGGTAAATGTGATCAGGATGTGAACTATTGTATCACAAAATATGGCTTCGTCAGATTTAGGGACAAGATCTATGTGCTAGATGACAATTTTCTCAATAAGATTATCTTGAGGGAGTTCTATGTCAAGCCATATTTGGGTCACCTAGGATATTAGGCTACAATGACAGTGGTGAATAAGTTCTACTATTGACCAAATTTGAAGAAGGAATTGGCAAAGTTGGTTTCTAGATGTCTAGACTGTCAACATGTGAAAGCTAAGCATGAGCACCCAACTAATTTGTTACAGCCTATTCTGATTCCAGAATGGAAATGGGAGGTTATTTGCATGGATTTCGTTTTAGGTTTTCCAAGGACATCAAAGGAGCATGATTCCATCATAGTTGTGGTTGATGGGTTGAATTAGGTAGCTCACTTCATTCCAGTGAATGCTACTTATTCAGCTAGTGAGGTGGCACAGGTATTGATTAGGGAGATAGTGAGGTAGCACGGTTTTTTGAAGAAGATTGTGTCAAACATAGATGCCAAACTCACTTCCAGGTCTTGGAAGGAGTTATTTTCAGGTTTGGGTATAGAGTTGGCCTTCAATACAAATTATCATCTACAGATAGATGAACAAACAAGGAGGGTCAATATGATCCTCAAGGATATTCTGAGGATGTATGTCATGCATCAAAAACAAAAGTGGGAGGAGTATCTTCCACTTGTTGCATTTACTTACAACAATGGTTATCATGAGTCACTAAGGATGAGTCTGTTTGAGGCAAGCTATGAGTAGAATTGTAATACGACCATCAGTTGGAGTGATCTAGTGAACATGGTAATTATAGGAACAAACATGTTGGCAGATATGGCACAGGAAATGTAGGTTATAAAGAAGAATTTAAAGGAAACACAAGACAAATAGAAGATTTATGCAAACCAACACAATTTGTTTGAATTTTAGGTCAGGGAGAATGTGTATTTGTGCATCAAGCCCAAGAAGAGCTCCTAAAGGATTGAATTGTGTGCCAAGTTGGAACCTTGGTATTGTAGGCCTTTCAAGATACTTGAGAGGATCAAACGAGTGGCCTATAGACTTGTACTACCTCCAAAAGTGAAATTCCATGATGTTTTCCATGTTTCATTCTATAAGATATGTAAAATATGTTGATCATGTTATTGATTAGTTAGTATTGCGGGTGAAACTAGAAGGAGAATTCCAGCTGGAACCTCAATTCATATTGAAGTAGAAACAACTCATGCTTTAGAACAAATAAATCGAGCAAGTTAAAGTGGAGTGGAAGCACTTTGGGCCCAATGAAGCTACAAGGGAGATGGTTGATCAGATTCAGGCTATGTATCCTTCATTGTTTGCTGGTGGAGGCAAATGAGTTTTTCATATATGTACATATTTATTTATGGTTGATATTGTGAATACTTCAATGAGTTATGTTATAAATCTCCAATAAGTGGTATGGTTGTCATGTTGTCATGTTTTCCATGATGGTTTTTATTTTGAGCAGGTTGTTCATTGTAAATACTACAATGAACTGGGTTATAAATCTCCATGGGCAGTATGTTTTGGTTTTTAGTGCTTTTGCTAGTTGTAGGTGTCATTGAACACCAAGGACGATGTTCCCATAAGGGGGAGGGGTCTGTAACAATCTGGGGTTAAAAGTTCGTGTAATAAAGTTAACAAAGGAAAAATAAGACCAAGTTCATGGGACACAGATTCCAAGCTGAATGTTGGGCAAGTATCCTAGTGGGCATCACTCGTTGTTTGTTATGGTTAAGGGGAAATTGGCAAAGGCATTGGAAAAGGATTTGAAAAGGAAAAAAGGCATTAATTGGTATTTATTTATGAAAATAAAGGAAATTAGGTGAAAGGGAAGGTGAAATGTCACAAGGTGCATGTGAGGAGGAAATTGAAGTAAAATAAACGAAAAATGAAGAAATAAGACGAATTAAGAATACAAAGGATTCAAAGCATTAGTTTGTATCCTTTTGTCAGTTTTATTTTGGAATTAGTCTAAAAAATTAGAAGAGAACCAAGAGGAGAAGGAGAGAAAGCAGGCAAAGGAAGAACAAGGAAAGCAAGGAAAGGTTTGATCAAGCGACTTCAACAAAAATACTTGCAGATAACAGATTGCATGTATGTTTTCATAAATGGTTTTGGCCCTCATGGTTTATGCATGCATATATTTGATTCATTTGTTGTCATTAGCATGGATTTTTCCAAGATTTGACAATGGTTTTAGCCTTGCCTTTCCATTTTCAAATAACCATGGTGTGATGGGATTCATTCTTGGTTGAGCTTTGGATTGCCTGAGGGTTTTGGATCCAGGTGAGGTGGTTTTAGGAAAATCCCAAAGGTTGGGGGTGGAGATTGTTTTTCTCATGGAAGCCATCAACAACTAGGTGGAGACAAGAAAATTCCTCAAGGAATGGTAAGAGAATTCTAAGGCATCTAAGGTCGATTTCATTTTTTGATCTCAGGATTGGTTTAGGTGAGCTCATGATAATGTGAGGGAAAAGGTGGTTTAACCTCTAGATTCCCTTGGTTGTTTATGCATGAATTTATCCCATGAGATCCCACATTCATGTTTGGAATATGGCATGAGGGTGATTGGCTAAAAGAAAGAATTGGTTCAACCCAATCTATGGTTAGGTGGTACATGGAAGTCCTTGACTTAGCTTTCTTTTGCATATGTCAATAAGAGATAAATTCCTCTTATATTTCATGAGTATTTATACTTGTTATTATTAGGATTTAATGGTTGTTCTATCATTGTTATTTATCTGGTTATATGTTGGTTATAAGCATGATTTTATGACAAATCCAAGTTATGACTCTTATCATGTTTGATTAATAAATGAAGGGTTAATGAATGAATGATGTAATATATGTTATTTCAACTATTATGAGAGGGAATTAGTCCTTCTTGGTAAACCTTAGATAAGTTTCATATCCCTATGTTCAAATATGCTTTCATGACCTATAAATCTCATGTTCTGAATCTTTTTTACGGAATGACTATCATGGTTAGACCAGGCCAGGTCAAGTCCTTGATTTGGTTTTGTGTTAGAGGCCTTTCCTTTGTGCTATTTATCATTTTTAGAAGTTTCATCGAGCTCTGACAAGAAGTATGGATCCTATCCCTAAAAAGGTGGCTCAAATATCACGTATGTCAGCACAAAACTAAGTGAAAAATATTGCAATAGCTAGGAAGGAGGTGTCTGGGAGGGACTTGAGGGTTATAGTCTTTGAAGTCCTTGTCATGGGAGAGAATGGGGGTCTAGTTCACTGAAAAAGAAAGTTAACTCAACTGTTGGGCACCTAGAGTTGTTGGTTAGCTACTGGTGCTCCTGGAACGCCTAAGGGATGCCAGTAACGTTTTGTTTCGTCAACTCCATTTCCTTAAGGTTATCTAGGAGGTTGAGTCATGTCATCATAGCCTTTAGCTCATGTTTACTTGGGCAAGCCGGTGAAAGTGGGTAGATATGGGAGGAGGTGGTTACAAGTTGAGGACTAAGTTGAAATTGAGCACTGCATATCATCTAGAAATAGATTGGTAGATTGAAAGCTTATATCAAGTTATTTAATACATTCTTAGAATGTATGCTTTGGATAACTAGACTCAATGGGAGAAATACCTAACATTGGTAGAGTTTGTTTACAATAAATGTTGCCACAAATTGATTTGGATTCATCATTATCAAGCTTTGTATGTGAGACCATGTAGGACACCATTACGTTTGGAAAATTTGGAAGTAATAGTAGGGCCACAATTAGTTCAAGAAATGGATGAGCTAGTAAAGAAAATCCAACCACATTTAGAGGAAGCATAGGATAGACATAATAATTATGCTATGGCACATAGGATTGATTTAAGTTATGAATTGGAGACTAATCTTTTGTTTAGATCTAACCCAACAAGAGTACCATTTTCTTTGGGAAAGGGATGAAGTTGTCACCTCAATTTATAGAACATTTTAAGATCAAAGAGAAAATTGAACTAATTTCCTATCATCTTGTAATATCACCCCACTCATGATATTTTTTATGCATCCAATCCTTGAAATTATGCTTCTAGTGAATCTCACAAACACAATTTTAGGAAATTGCAAGTCTTGGATGTGGGAACCATTACAGTCGAACCATCAGAGAAACTATGTGATAGATTTTGACAACTCATGCATCACTTGGTGGACTAGTTTAAGGTATAGTGTGACAAATATAGCCCAAGGTTTTCTACCCTAGAGGATGCAAAGCCTATATGTTAAATCTACCCCTCAATTTTTACCATGTTTGATTCTGATTTTGACCTAGATGGATAATTATGTTGGAGCCCTATGTGAATTTTCATGATACTTTTCTTACGAATTCTATGTAATATAGATAACTTAAAATTGGACATATGAAATTACTTATATAACACACTATACAAATCATGTTACCATTAATTAAAAAACATGATGTATGATTTATCAGATGTATGACTTATCTGATGTATCATTTATTTTCAATATGCGGATGTTAATTGAGAAATTTTGGCACATGGATAATGGATGTAATAATATGATGACTAGGATCACATGTCTACATATATGTTATTGTTATTTATATTATTGGATGAGAATTAACCTGTGGACTCGAATTGGGATATTTGATAGTGAAAGATCCATGCTAGTAACTAGTGGATGTCGATACATCCAATAGGGAATGGCATGATGTACATTGTTCTATTATATTTTGTATTTATTTGATATGTACTATAGTGACATGGGGTAAGGTGCAGATTATAGGTGACATGAATTCATGACTAAATTATTTGATGATAAACATCCAAACTAGAATTGTGGCGTACCCCATGACAAGATGTTTACCATAGTCCTTAAAAGGGCATGGAGGAATTTCCCACCATGTAACATGTAAAACTGGAATCATGGTAGGAAAGTTATGGACACACTACCCTAGATGTGTGATCATGATTACCAGTTTTGTAGTGGGGACATTAGGTCAATATATCTGACATGTACACCATTTTGGTCCTATCAGTGGTTAGTTCAATGTAGCTAAGGCTATGGTGTATTCCAAAAAAGGATGGATAGGATGGAATTAGAAGTAGGTTAGGGAGGATAGGAGATTATAGGCTAGCTAGGAAGTCTATATGCGAATTGATTTCCTTTCTTGATTTACTTAAATTTTCTTACTACACAATTCTCCCTATTTTGTTATTCCTTATTCTCATACTACTTCTTCACTGCTTGTATCACTTTGACTCTAACTTGAAGATGAAGTTTTCTAAAGGAGGTGTGTATGTAATTTCAACTTCTTGATTCTATTATCTAATGTTATGTTATTAGCCAACTTTCTAATTGATTAACTCCTATGATATATTCTTATAAGTATTATTAGTATATCTATGAGGTAAGGGTATGGTAGCTACATACCCACATCTCTCACAAAAGAAATAGCATTATATGATTAGTCTTAAGTTTTATTAGTGGCTAATTAAATGATTAACATTTAATCATTATTAATAAATAATATGTTGTTTATAATAATTATTAAATTTGATATTTGATTAATTAGGATTCTCATAAATCCATTTAATTTAATGACCCTCAGATTAGAGAAATTTTGAGGTCTAAAATGGGCCTAAAAAAAATGTACAACAAAAATTAATTTTATAAGAACCAATAGTATTCAAGATGCTGGTGTCAACCATGGGGAGTGATTCACTATTTTTGGAGTAAATAAGTAAAAGCATTAAAAAAACATTAATTTTCAACTCATATATTCAACTTATCTCCCTATGGTTTTACTCAAATTTTGAGCTGGAGCACTCAATTGGATACAAAATTTAATTCATCTTCCATTGAGTACCCATGTTTCATACTTTTAGTGGACCCTGCTACACGAAAAATGGGAAATACATCAAAAAACATGATTGCAATCATGTCTTTTCATGTATTTCTCATTTTTCATGTAGCAGAGTAAAGTATGCAACATGGGTACTCCTTAGATGAAACATTAAATTTTGCATCCAATGAGTTCTCTTGCTTGAAATTTGAGTAAAACTATAGAGGGATAAGTTAAAAATATGGGTTAAAAAAGTAGTTTTTTCTTTTTTCCCTTGAAAATTTGATGATGTAATCTAATCTTGTTTTACTATTTCCACTATTATTTTATAATATTACTTAGGGGGCCTAGTTTAGACCTCAAATTTTCTCACATAAGTAATTATTATTATTATTATTGTAAAAATCATATTTTTTTTATTTTATCATTTTTAATTACCTGATAAGTTCAACCTATTCAGATTAATTTATACATAAGGGAATAGGCAGGGACCATTATGGTAGGTTAGTGGCATGAGGGAATAAGAAGGTTAGTAACATTCATGACATGTAGAGATAAGTGGGATAATATTCTTAGATTATGAGGATTCTTTTGGAGGGAGAAGGAGGATTTTTGGCTTTAGGGGGAATGTGGAGGTCGAAGAGGTTTAGAGATGTTAGAGAGAGTAGTGGATTTTGGATGTTGGACATTAGAGGGTTTCTAAAATGAGGAACTCAAATGCACCGCAACTGCAGTTTGGACTTGGGATTAAAGGGCTAAGGAACTTGTGTAGGTTTCTCGGGCTAGGAAGTTGGATAGACTTTCCCGATCTGTAGGTTGCCATGTTCAATCAGGTGGTTGCAGTAAGAGCACCATAACATAGCAGCTATAACTAGGTATTCTTATTGCTTTTTGTTAAGTTATATAAATTTCCCTTAAATCAATTTTTAATATGTTTTTAATGTATTGTTTCAAATATATGGTATTGTTAAACATGTTGTTTTCTCTAATATGTTGTTAAATTTTTTATATTTTCAAGTTTGAGGACCTTGGAATGGGTCCTTATAGTTTGTGAGGTGAAATGGATTTCCCTTTATTCTTGTTAATTAACTTATCTTTATAGCATTATTATCGATAGGTGGAAGAGCTTTAGGAGAATAATGTCTAAAAGAAGGATAGATTATTGTATATTCTTTTTAAATATAATATTACTTCTTATAAGATTCTTCTATATTTTCCCAATCTTCCTCCATGTCTTAAAAGGGACAATACATCTTAAAACTTAAAAACTATAGACGATATTGAAATAGTCTTCCTTTTATTCCAAATTTAAGAATCTTTTTTTACAATTAGTTTTGAGACCAAAGTATGTTTTCTAACCTTTATTAGTCCCTATTTTAACTGAAGAATATCAAATATAGCCTATAATTGATGTCAATTCAATGGTATTTATAAAAAAGGGACCTTTTCTAAGTTTTTCTTACCATCATGGTATTTATAAAAAGGGACATTTTTAAAGTTTTGATTAGCATATAGAATAAACTAAAGAATCATAGAATATTATTATGCTTAGTAGGATTATTTTTAAATTAAATAGCATGAGTAAATTTAACTAATAACCAACATAGATCCTCTTAACTTTGGATCTATCAAAAGTTGAGAGAGATCAAATTTCTCAACATGAAAATTGCAAAATCTAAGGAAATGTTTGCACCTTGAGAGATTTAATCCATATTGACGTTTGATAGATTTGGACTCAAGATGGATCAATGTTAATTCCTTATAATGCTATTACAATTATATATAAATTTCACATCTGTATATACAAGAATGTTCTTATTTTTAGTTCTCTTGAAGCCATTATAATATATATAGCTACATACATATGCACATGGAAATTTTCTTTGACATATTTTATATTTATTTTATTTTATTTTAATTTTTAGCTTTAGTTTAAAAAATATTATAATTTTTTAAGGTTAATGAGGAATAATTAGGGTTTTATGCATGATGAGGGAATACATTGTCTCACTTTGGGACATTTAAAAAATATTGAAGGATCATTATAACCCAGGTTTTCTTTTCTTTTTTCTTTTGTTCTTTTGTTTTTCTTTTGTTTTTGTTTTTTCTTTTCTAGTAATGCTAGGCTTTGAACCAATGACATGTCACATGGAGTGCCTCAATTGTGCACCTTTTCGTCGTCAATCAAAATCCCATTGGGAAAAATACATTATAGTATTAAATAATGAGTTAAAAATCAATTATTGAATGTTCATGAAAATTGATTTATGTTTTTTTTGGTGAATTTAGCTTGCATTACCTCATAATTTCAAAATACATCATCATAAGCATCATAGTTCATCTAGTGTTTACAAAATTCAACCTCTATCTTCCTTGAGGAAAACCATATTTATGGGTTTTTAACTAAAGATCAAGTCTATCCAAAATAAAACATTTACTCACGATAACTACTAGAACTAACATGTACTAAACTACATAAAGAAGAAAACACTTGCTAAAAGTTATAACATGTTGTCAAGAGTCTAAAGAGGTAATTGGAGGTATGTCCTGAAAACTTGCACACATAGGAGAAGGAGGCTTAAGTTCACACTAAAGGTGACTCTCCAAGTGAGCTAATCAACCATCTAGACTCGCCAAAAAAGAATGTTTATATCATTGCACACTCCTAATATCATTGAAGGAGGAGATGACATGATTATGGTCGAAATGCTTCTTTTTCAAGACCTTTCCTAGAATGGTTTTCTCCTACCAAAGGAGGGCACTAGAGTTCATGTACTAGCTTCAACCTCCCCTAATATGACCTCAGTTAAGAACCCTAATGTCCACCTCCTCTAGGGCTTCATAGTTAGAATAAACTTCAGGTTCATTAGTGGTAAAGCTCTCGAGGTAGTGAATTTATTCATGAATTTTGATAGGGGTAGGATAATGAAATATATGAGAAACTTCATGGACTTGGGCTTTAGCATGCAGCCTACCCTAGGGGCCTCATCCAGTAAATACTATAAACTACCAATATATATTTAGGGCATAATGCACCAGAAAATAATGAACTAGGCAAGATAGTGATACTACAACAACCCATGGCTGAGAGGAATGAGATTGAGAAGGCCAAAATCAGAGTAGAGCAAATAATTTTTGGGGATTTTGAGAGGCCCAAGCCAACATATAATGGAGGACTAATAAGTCATAAAGGTGGGTAAAAATGTATGGGTAATGTCACACACTAACCGGGAGACTATAAGAAGCATACTGTAGTGCAAGCCATTAGAATTTCAGTCAAATCCACCTTTCACCAGAGATACAAAGAACCATAAAATAAAAGAACTAAACTATATAGAGAGGGAATTACCTTGATGTATCCATATAACAGTGCCCATTACATCAAAGTCACTTGTGTTGGGGGTTGTATGGTGCTAGCTCTAGCAACAACCTCCAACTCCAATGAAATCCACAAAGTCCTATAATATGTCACTTGAGTGCACCTCGTGTCGAACACTAGTCTAATAATAAAATTCCCAAGTGACAAACAGGTCCCTCTAAATTCATAAGTTGAATTCGCTTATATGCAGGAACAAGTGAATTTGGCACCATTGTTAGAGACAAGTTTCCATGCCTAGAAAGGTTGTGAATTAAATCATAATTCTCCAAACTTCTCATTCCACACAAATTTGTCCTTTCAGAAATCCAAGAGAATAGTCTCACATGTGGTAGGGGAGGATGAAAAGTATATCATAAAATAATAAGAGTACGGTCTCTCCTCACCTAGAGAATGCATAGAAGAAGGCTTTCCATGATGTTGAATTAGCAAGGATAGTTACACATATGCATTCATTGGGAAGGACAATCAAGACACCCCCACCCCCTTAAATGCTGTGGGAGGTAATGGGGTTGGCAGTCCCCCCCCCCCAACCTACAACACCACTTCATCCATTTCCACTCTCTGTGGATTAAAATTGATTTATTTTGCCTTATGTCTATGTGGTAATTTAAAAGTGTTGTGAATTGATCTTCATTCCTCCCCTTAAAGTAATGGGGACATTTTGATATGAAATCCAATGAAAATAATTTTTAATTGATGAAATGTAGGTTTGAAATGTTACATTACAAAATATTGTAATATTGCATTAGGTGTGCTAAATTAACTTTTGCATTAAAAAAAGCATTTTCACTAATTCAAAATAAAAAATTTGGTGAGAATTTCCTAACTATATTTATATGTTGTGTGGCTATAAAATGATCAAAAAATTATACTATTTATCATATTTATTAATGTTGAAAAATTCGTTTATGTTATCTAATGTTTTATTATTAATTTTAGTTCTATTATAAATGAAGTTCAATAATATTTATTAAGTTAATTAATTTTAACTATTTATTTTTTTGGAAATCCAAGGAATTATATTAACATAAAAAATAGGTGCATATCCATCCTCCCTCTACTATTAATCTATTGCAAGAGAAACCATAAGAATATCAATGGTTGAATGTCTTAAAATTGTTTATCATAAATAAAAATTAATTTGTTATTTCTGAATTAAACTATAATATGGAAATATAATAAACTTATGTGTTCCATGGTCACATTATTTCATGAATTAAAGGCAACCACCTAGTTGAGAATATCAAAACAAAACATAGGGCTACTTCCCATGTTAATAATACATGGATTCCACCTGCATGGGGGGATAGAAATACATTTGTGCCCAGAGGATTTGTTGGATGAACATCTATCTTTTTTTTATCAAATTTAGTTTCGAATGTCCAATTTATACAATTTTTTTAGATTATCATGAATACAGAGCAGGGGCTCCCTTTATGCGCCTTAAAAATCCACTAGAACTTGTCACAATAGAGTTTCCATGTGCCAATTTAAATCCATAGTTTGGATGCAGTGGATCTACCTCAATCTAGTATTTCTTGTCTCTAGAATCCAATTTCTAATTTCCATTTGAATATGTTGTTGATCTGGATTTAAACAGGAACGCAACAAATTACAGAGATAACCATATACACAAATATGCAGCGGAGATAATACTTCATTTCATTAATGGAAAATACTGAAATATGCTTACAATCAGAAACGGAAATAAACTAGCTAGGGCGATGGTAGCTATCTCTGAGAAGAGATGTGTGGGCTACATGCCTCTGAACTGACTTACAATGAGGCTCGAAGGCCTATTTATTGTTGAGAAACAATGAAAAACCCTTAACATTCCAAAACCTAACCCTAGGAGATGAAACGCCAAACTGTGGGCCCCGTTTGGGGGTAAGTTGGTACATCAACTTCCCGGGGTCGTAACTTTAGCATATGATCTCCGTTTGACGCGTACAATAGCTCATTAGAAAGATCTATTCGAGCACTATCATTGTTGGAAACCAACACAATTCCATGTTCCATGGACCCGTGTTGCCCCTGGGATCCCAAAAAACGTCGTTTAGGGCCTCAAAACGGCTCCGGAAGTTCAGGACCCGAAAAACTGCTAAAAATAGTAAGTTGTGCTACAATTAAGGAAACTGAAAATGCTGAGAAAGACAATGGTGGGGGTCCATGTGGACTTGGCAGGTGGCCACCAATATCCACCTGGATCATTCCTCCCCCCTTAGGAAGCAATGGTCCCCATTGCGTTGAGCTCCCCATGAGATGAGGAAACTTCTGCTGAACCTGTTCCTTGGTGAACCACTTGCCGTGCTGAAGGAGTTGGCCTGCTTTGACAACTCGATACAGTTGGATATTCTGTTGGCGAGTGTTCTTGATCTGTGTGTCCATGATCCGATCAGTTGCAGCTTGTTCCATGCAATCTGGATTTAATTCTGTGGGTTGGAGCTGTTCTGCCATGTCGGATGTGTAGTAATGGTGGAAAGTATGGCCGCAGGCGGTCTACATTGAACACTGGGTGCAGGCCAAGGAATGGGGGAATGCTGAGCTCAAATGCATTGTCTCCCATAGCCTTAGTAATGGTGTAAGGACCATATCGGAGTGGTCTTAAATTCCGATAGGCTCCAGTAAGGCGTTCCTTTTGCAAATGCAACCAGACTTTGTCGCCCACCTGAAACTTGTGTGGCACTCGATGTTGATCATGTCGCTGCTTGTACTTGGCATTTGATTTCTCA
>APFE031662940.1:0-17591 GCA_000404065.3 Pinus taeda | reverse complement strand
GGTCTATTTCCCTAATACCCAAGTTTTGATAATGCAGGTATACCAGCAATACTACATGGGTTTTGATAAAAATATTTTATTGTTGTGAGATTCATATATCCATAGCTAGATCTATGACTCTAATGTATGGGTTTTGATAATGTTGGTTTAACATCGATAAGAGCTCCATAACTCAGAAGCAAAAAGAAGCATTAAGGTTTCAACACCAAGTTATATCCACTTACTCCAATTTTTATTGTTGTGAAATGTATATGTCCATAGTAGTTGTAGTTCAATGAATCTGCTTAACCCATTCACCAGATAATATAGAATCACCACAGTTATATTGAATAGCAATATTGAATGGTTAGATATATTTTTTTATAACTATCACCATTTTGTATAGTAATCCATATCATTTTTACCTAAAGACTAATAAAAGTGTTTTAATAATGCAGGTCCATCCAATGTATTCACACATGAGAAAAATAGATTCATAGTGGAGGGGAAAGGCATGCATAATTTTGATGTTATGCTTTTGCATTTCCACTGTTCGAAGTTGCACCATTAGAATTTGCAAGTGGATTCTCCTATTCCATAAGGATATGTGCATGTTGAGGCCTTTCCATATCACACCCCCTCCATATATCTAGTATACGCCGTGTTCATACCCCCAAGGTATTCCATGTGTCACTTCTACTACGTTGGTTTCTGCTCCTCCATTGGTTACCTCTCTTGTTTCCTCTCCTCTGGCTCCTGTATTTGAGGTTTCAATACCAATGGCAGTAGTAGAAAAACCATCGAATCAGACACCTAAGGCATCATCACCATCAGAAATAGTAGAAACATCCATAGCAGCTACAGCCGCTCTCTGCTGCAAAGTTGTACTTTTGAAAGGTCAAACATCAGGCATGGACCATCTAAAGCATATGGGAACCTTTGAAATCTTCTCCATATCTTAGCTATTTTAAAAAACCTCTAACCTTCTATATATGATATAGTCTAAAGCATATGGAAACCTTTGGACTTTTCTCCATATCTCAGCAATTTTACAAAGTCACTAACCTTATGTATATGATACAAACAATGTTTGGTTGCAAAATTGATGTATATGATACCAATGACATTTTGTTACAAAATTTATGAATATGATTCTCCCACTTGTATGTTCGGTTTCATTTATTGAATAATGGCGTGATCAACTCAATGCTTTGCTCACCACATATCACTACATTATAAGATTAAATTTTATGCCTTATGTACATTTTGAAAATTATCAACGGTATTTTGATGGAGAACTATTATGTATGATCATACTATTGTCTATGGATAGATGTTTTGAATTTACCTTAGAATAATGATATTCATGAAAGATTTTTTATCTATGTAATCACACATTTTAATTTTAGTTGATTTGATTAAAGATGGCCATGATATTTATTTATTTATTTCTTTATTTTTTCTTCTTCTGAATAAGATTGATTCTATTAAAGATACAGAAACAGTGTTACAAGGAGCTTCGGCCTCTACAGAAACTATAATAGAGTAATAACCAGGCATTAGCCATCAATAACGGAAAATTTAGACTACCCAACCAAGGAAACGAGTCTCAAAAGGGTTTGATCTGCCCATTCAGGGGAAACCAACTTATATAACAACAAAAACCAAGTTTGAGAGTTTTCCAGCATAACAGAAAATAACCGAACAAAACCAAATGCCACATGGAAACCATCACAAAAGACAATCATCAGAAAAAACTTGATGACACGGAACCTAGAGAGGTAAGAAGAGCCGGCTAGGTGTCAGCAGGTGGCGGTGTCCCCTCCATGATGCGACACCTGTAATCAGATGGGTCCTCATCAGGCGGTGTCTCCTCTAGACTGGACACACATAATTAAATGGATCATCCCTAGTATGCTGCTAGCCACTGGACATGGCCTCCCACTTCCCTGTGCCATCTGGAATGCTTGTGCCTGTTGTCTCCTTCCCATGTCCTCCTAGGTTCATTGCTTCTTGATTGGGGTGAGCAGCTTCTCATCTGTTTCGAACCTCCTCCTACGAGTTGCTCCTATTTCTATCACCATTCTTGTTCCTAATGTTGCTAGCCTCGACAATATTGCATTGAGGCTCCTCCTTGAAGGCAATAGAGACTCTGGCAATGATACAGGGGTGCTTCAGGGTGCATCTAAATTGGAATTGAGTGTAATGTGAGGGGTTCAATGATGGCTCAGAGCTGGTTTGAGAGTACTAGGTGTCCACTGTATGTCTTTGTTTAGCTCTCTGGCCTTGTCCTCTTCCCCTTCCACTGCGAGTGTTAGGATAACGATCCCTACTTGGAGCCATAAATGTAGGCAAGGGGGAGTTAGCCTGAGCTGAATTAGGTGGGGAAAGCGAGGGCAAACATATTTCTCGCACACAGCTGCTTCCTCGACGGTTGCGCATTCTGTTCCTGAGGCAGGGCATGTTGACAGGGTGGATATTAGGGCTCTAGGTACGGGTAGGTGTTGGAGATGGGGTGGAGTAGCTACGGAAGGTGGGGGAGTGGGGAATACAAGTGCCAGAGGTAGAATTGAGACTAGAGATAGCAAATTGGTAATGGGAGAGCGGGTTATGGGATAAATGAGCACCCTCAGTGAACTCAATGCAGCAAAGAAGCTGACAGCGTCTCCTTGAAGCTATTTTGTAGCTTTGCTGAGCCACTATAGGAAGGCAATTGTAGGCGAGAGGAGGCAGAGCAAGGGGGGATGCTAGTTAATCTCCATATTGAGGTCTAGAACCAGAAGTAGGTGGCCTTGGCTCTCTCCTTGCATTAATGAATTTTGGTAATCATGTTTTTTGAGATCACGCTTCATTAAATGACCATAAGTGTTGGCGGTGGGCTTTGCATTGGCAGTGTGGGAGGCCATGTGTCTGTAGCACTTGCCCACCCAAAGTATCGTCACCATGCAGGCGGCATTAATCACCCACATCCGGGGTAAAGATGACCATGATATTATTAGTATTATCTTATTACATTATATATGTGTTGAAAATTGTCAATGTTTTTTAATGGAGAATTATCATGTATGATGGTGTTACTATTTCTCGATGGATGTTGTAAATTTACCTTAGAATAATGATATCTATGATAGGCGTTGATTTGGTAGTCATATATGTTTATTGAAAATTTTCAATGATTTTTTTATAGAGAATTATTATATATGATGATACTATTATTTCTTGAATGGATGTTTTCAATTTCCTTTAAATTTACGAACAAAAATTATGTTATCAATTTTAATTGTGATATATTATTCAATGATATTTATAAATTGTAATATATATCACTATGTAATTGAAATCAGTAAAATGAACCCATAAAGGGCGTCATAAATGGAAAAGAGGTACACCCTAAACAAGAATCCAAATTTGGATGTAATCATGGATGTAAAAATGTAAGTAGAATTGGATTTTAAACTCTATGTCAAGACAAGAAGAAAACAAGGAAAAAAAGAGGATTTTAAACTAGAAGTAAAAAAATATGCCACACTAGACACAAAACGGAGCAAAACAAGACATAAAAAGGACACCCAGGGTGCAAACAAGGACGCAAAAATGGTCACTAAACCAGATGTAAAAAAGGAAACACATCTAGACAAAAAATTGAATGCAAAAGGGGATGCCAAGTTGGGCGTTAAAAACAAACAATAAAGGATGCAAATTTAGACACCAAATGAGGATGCAAAGAATGGTGTAAACTTGGGATGCAAAATTGAGCTAAAAAAAGGATGAAACTAAGGACTCCATATTGGATGCCAAAAATGATGCATAACTAGATGCAAATTTATACTCAAACATAGGTGAAAAATGAGATGCAAATGCGGACACAAAATGAGGAAGAAAAAACAATGAAAATTTGGATGTTGGAAAGGATGTAGAATTAGACACCAAAAACGATGCAAACTTTCATGCAAAAATAATGCAAAAAAAGGCACAAAAAATGGTGCAAAACCAGATGCAAAAATAGGTACAAAATTAGAAGCAAAAACTGACATAAGACTAGATGCAAAAATTAGCACAAACTAGATGCAAAAAAAGGCATTAAATTGCATGCAAAATATGGTGTAAAACTTGATGCAAATGATGGAATAAAACTAGAACCAATTAATGGCACAAAATAGGAAGAAAAAAACAATGAAAAGGCATATGAAAAAAATGGCACGAAACTAGAAGTAAAACCTGACATAAAACTAGATGCAAAATATGATGTAAAAGAGGATGCAAAATATGATGTAAAAGAAGATGCAAAATATGGTGTAAAAAAGGATGAAAAATCTACCGTGCAAAAGGACACTTTAAAAATTGTACAATAGATCCATTTTTAGTGCCAAGTTTCTCATCCTAATTGGAAAAAAAATACACTAAAATCTGGTGCTAAATTTGGTGCCAATGGCCTGTTTTGTTGTAGTGTAACTATCTTTCTCAAAGAAGTAGAGATAACTTGGATGTACCAGGAAGATAATCATCATCATGTAACTCGTATTTTTTCTCACATATCAGAGGGAACCTGAGGGATTCTAGAAATTTATCATTCGAGGAGATCTAAATGTTGCAACAAAAACAGAAATCGCTACGAGCAAGGTTACTATGCCCAAGTATTGAATGAAATAATAATTGTAGTGAACTATGTAGAGTCACTGGTATAGACTAAACTAAAGAAGCCAGATTAGATAAGTAAAATCGTAGTAAAAAGACATTTCTATAAAAAGATCTCAATACATCAGTATATGAAATAGATATTATGAATACATCATATGACCATTGGGAAGACAAAGTACCTAAAGACCAATGTCGTAAGGGAAGAGACCTAGACAATTGTATAACGAAGACCATGTTCATAGTATGTGGTGAAAGTAGAATATTTTGATGTCTTTTCCCAAAACTTCCAACATTGGAATTACAAATGAAAAGAGAAAAAACATATAACTAGTATATTAACACATAACTTACATCAACCATAAACCATAGTTGTTCAGGAAAGAACTACGGTAACCATTGAAAATGAATAGAAGCGCACCATATCGAAAACCAACATAGACTACCATATGATTGATGCACAAGAACTAGAAGTCAAGGAAAACAAGTATTTTAAATCAGACAACAAGTTTCAAATAACCAAATATGTATATAAGAATGTCATATAGTGCAGATAACAGGATTGCACTCTAGACATAATACATTTGATATTGAAGAGGGAGTCCATACAGGTTGCTTGACTTTAATTTGAATTTGTGGAAAACCTGTGAGCAATTATGAAACCAATCTTTCGGACTAACTTGGTGAGTCCATCATCAAGGCAATGAGATAGTATTTGAGAAGAGAGAATGAATTTCAGAACCTTATTAATAGTTATTAATTAATTTTTTTATTTATTTTTGGTTCGGCTCATAATTTAATTAATAATTGTATATTTATTTAATTGAATGTTTATTTTAATTATTATTTTTAATTTATTTAATAATTAATTTATTATTTTATTTATTTTATTTTTTTTATTATATATATATAATATGTATATTTATTATATTATTATATATATATTAAATTTTTTATTATTATTATTATTAAATTAATTATTTGGATATGTGATATTAATTTATTATTATTTGGATTTATCTAATTAATCACTTCTAATTATATGTACTTAATGAATTAAGTATTAATGTTTATATATTTGTTATTTTATATTAACCATTGGATTTTTTTTAATTGTGTTTATTTTAGTGTTATGTGCTATTATATATGTGTATTTGATATGTAATTTTTGTATTGTTTTGATTATTTATATTTTATTAATTCTTGTTGATTAACAATATTATTCTTATTATACAATATTGTTTATATATTTTTTGTTATATTTTTGTTATTTCTTTTTTTTTTTATTTTTTTAATGAATGTGTGAAAATGATGGATTAGTGCTTTTTTGTTTTATTTATTAGGGGCTTCCATGTGTTACTTAGCTTAAGGCCATCATCTCTATTCATGTTATTAGAGATTTTTTCGATTTCAATAGCTTCCTTCACCCTTCTTTTTAAATAATGGTCTTCTTTATGAATTAATCTTGCCTGTTTTATGCAGATATAGTGTGAGGATGAACATGCATGCTCAGCTAGACCTGATTTTTCTGACCTATCTTTTGAAATATCATTAATATGCTCTCTTAACCTAATGCCAAATGATCTTCCTGTTTCCCCTATATATATTTTGCCACATGAACAAGGTACTGAGTAAACTCCTTTGAGATTTTTTGGGTCTATTAGGTCCTTGGCGGAGCTTAGCATGTTTTTGATGGTGTTAGGGGGTGTGAAGGCCACCATAATGTTATGCTTGGTGAGAATTCTGGATATTTTGTCTGTGGTGCCTTTAATATATGGTAAGGAGATTCTAGGGTTTTCTAGGGTCTTTCTCTTTTGGTTATTGGTTGTGGATTCTTTAATAATTTTATGGATAACGTTTTTCTCACAGCCATTGTTTATAAAAACTTTGTAGAGGTGGTTAAGTTCTTCTTCTAAATGTTCAGGGTCAGAGATTCTTGAAGCTCTGGTAGCTAGGGTTTTGATGACACCAACTTTTTGCTTTGGGTGGTGGTGGGAATTTGAGTGAAGGTATTTGTCAGTGTGAGTTTGCTTCCTGAAGACTTGGTGGCTTAGCTTGCCATTTTTCTTAGTGAGGAGGACATCTAGGAAGGGGAGTTTG
The DNA here is from genome assembly GCA_000404065.3 of Pinus taeda. NCBI lineage: Eukaryota > Viridiplantae > Streptophyta > Pinopsida > Pinales > Pinaceae > Pinus > Pinus taeda. The sequence goes on along the minus strand of APFE031662940.1, from coordinate 10,877 downwards.
TTGTCTTTTTCAATCTCTATAGTGAATTTAATGTGTTCTGAGAGGCTATTTAAGACAACATATGAAAATCTAAATCAATTGATGTAGGCAATATAGTTTACAAGATATAGCAATACTACATCCACCTCATAATGCAATTGGGTGACCATTAATAGTTCCAAATTAAATAGGTATCCTCTACCAAAAATGTTTGAAGGATGTGGTCCAACTAATAGGTGGAGAGGTTTAGTCCACACAAGTCTTGTGGTGCAATCTTGGGTAGGACTGTGTATGCCCAATAATTACTACATACACAATTTCTTTAGTTGACAAAAAAATTATCATCAACTCGATAATTATTAATAATTAAATTAAAATTCTAAAAATCTGAAAGACAACATATGAAAATCTAAATCAATTGATGTAGGCAATATAGTTTACAAGATATAGCAATAGTACATCCACCTCATAATGCAATTGGGTGACCGTTAATAGTTCCAAATTAAATAGGTATCCTCTACCAAAAATGTTTGAAGGATGTGGTCCAACTAATAGGTGGAGAGGTTTAGTCCACACAAGTCTTGTGGTGCAATCTTGGGTAGGACTGTGTATGCCCAATAATTACTACATACACAATTTCTTTAGTTGACAAAAAAATTATCATCAACTCAATAATTATTAATAATTAAATTAAAATTCTAAAAATTTGCTAATTAAATTAAAATTCGAAATTTTTTAGCATACTAATTTAGATAAAGAATATATAACAAAAGTTTTAATCTCACGTTTTATCAGATATATATTATACTTCACCAAAACCATCTTTTAGAGTAAATTAATTTAAAGAAATAAAAATAAAAAAAACATTGTGGGCATGATAAATGAAAAACGACAATAAAAATATACATTGTGGTTAGTACATCATTAAAAGTTGGATAGTTGGTGTTGTGTGATTGTCAATATCATATTGCTTTAAGTGACATCTCAACAAATAAAGTGTCACCCAATGCATGTATTAATAATATCGATGGTGATGGAGGATAGGTAGGGGTGAGAATTATATTATCAAATATTTTAGGATGGAGTTGCATAAATTTCAAACATGCAAGGATGGTCATAATTTACATGAACTCTACATCATAGACAAATTATTTACAGAATGCTTATTATTATTTAATAATAATAATGGTGTATATTAGATGTGTTGTATTTGTAATATGTCCTTGTATTTATGTCAAATGGTCATGTTTTCCATCCCTGATACAGTTAGGAAGAGGTGTAGTCTTGTTCATTCAAAGGTAAATCAAAATGGAAAGGAAACACATTAAATGACCATCTGAGAGAAATCTCACCATATCGAGGGTCAATATCAAATGAGAGACCCAAAATTTCGGGAGCCAAAATTTGGAGGAGAGCTAAAAAGGGGAGTGTCGAAATATCAGAGGCTGAAATGAAAAGGGAGTGTCGAATTTCAGGCTTTGGTCACATCAGAACCCCATATATGAAGAATAGGAAGGAAGGTATATCGAGGCCCGATACTAAAAGGATGGGCATCGGAGATTGGGACCCCACAACCCTTCAAAAATGTAATTATTTATATAAGGGTCAACATCACTGAGAGGGGGCAAAAAAAAGGAAATCATTGAAAATATTGGGACCCCAAGGAATCTTTCTCTCTCCTAAAGACATGACACATGACAATAGATAATTGGCTCTGTGGAGTTGACAAGGTCAATGACGTCAGTGTGATATGGCTGTATAGTGCATGTAGTAGTGGACTTCGACATCTTAATGGCCCTAATGGAGAAAATTTGGGTGACACGTGTCACAACCAAGGAGGCTCTATGTGGAGACAATGATATTAGGATGACGACCTTTCGAAGGTTGGAAGTTTAGAGGAAATAGATTTTGTAAGCCCCTATTTAATTCATTTATTTGATGGAGGGGCTTCGATGTTGTTAGCACTTGGTCATGAGGACTTAGAGGACCAAAGGCATAGAAAATGTGGAGTACCCAAGTGCTATGTTGAATATAAGAAGTCAAAAGTCTTGGATTGCTTTTGAAGTTGCTTTTTTTAAAAGATTCTAATGAGAGGGGTTTTCAATGTGTAGTTGGTAGTTCGTTTCGAGGGCCCAAAGAACCAAGGGCATGGACCAAGGTCAAGCACCCAAGTGCTATGGAGCCCATCGGAGATGGGATACATCGTAAATTTGTTCTAATTTCTAACTTGAATAAGTTCTGATGGACAAGATCCGATGTTATGTGACACTCAGTCATAAGCATTCAAAACAATTGAGGGCTTAGGGAGGACAGAGCACCTAAGTGCTAAGAAGGAATATCGTAGCAAGGAGATATCATAACTCTATTCTAGTTTAATTTTAAAATGTTTATGATAATAAGGAGCTCTGACATTATGTTGCACTTGGTCACAAGAATTCAAAGAACCAAGGGTGAAGCACAAATACTAAATGGAGATGGGTTCTTAATAGGAGCCCGAAGGCTTAATAATTCAAGCACCCAGTACACTAGTCATGGCACAAGGTTCTATGGTGAAATTACGACAAGAGGAATAAGAGAAAAGGGGTTGAGGGGCATCAGAATGTTACAATTTCATAATTTTCCCTTTTATAAGAGTTACGATAAAGGAAGGTTCTGATACTACAGCCCCCCTCAAGCGCTATACTAATTGTCACATGTATTGGTTCTATGGCATAAGAATAATAAGGTGCAAAGCACAAGATTGCTTGAGGCATTGAAACTTTGGATTTTTGTAACCTCATTTTAGTTAAATTTATGATACGCATCGGCTCTAAAACTACACCATGGAAGTGTTAAGAGGTGTATTGGGTTCTGATAGTGTACCACAGAGGAAATAAAGGAATGGATGTGTTGGAAGCTAGGTCACGGGGCACCTTCAATGCCACCAAGCCTAATCATGGCCTGCTCCAGAAAGAGGAAATTCAAGTTGTTAAAGGTAGAAAGTGACAGGTGAACTAGCCAAGAATCATATGGGAATATAGTAACAAAAATATGGCTAGATCATGAGCCTGCCACTCATCCAGACATTGGATCCTAACTCTTCCTAAGGAAATCAGAGGAATCAAAATGGAGATATTTTTGTTATGTCCATCACGACACCTCACATTTCTCATGTTTTGTTATTTTGTAATTTTTTTCATTTTCAAGAAGATAATCATATCCGTTTTGTAATCATTAGGACATTCACATGCTCAGACAGCTGAGTCAATCAAACAATTGTAACATTTGAAGATATTTTGTAGGTTTTTTTGCTTTATTTCTACCTATAAAAAGAGGGAGGAAACTAATTTAAAAGGCTAAAAAATTATACTCTCAGAGGATCTGAAGTCTGTTTTCTAGAGTTCTGAACTCTTTTTTCTAAGGAGGTTCCAAATTTGGTTCTAAAGTCTTATTCCTGAGCTTGTTATTGTTTCTTTAGTAAATTTTTGGTATTTAGGCCTATGATCAGTTTTCATTTTAGAAGTTAATGAAGAGTTTCTGGTGATTCCAAGCATTTGGGATATGTAGTATGTGTTCTTCATTTGTAGATCATTTCATATGTGTTTATGTTCCTCGGAAATTGTGTAAGTAGTAGCTATTAGATTGACTTATAAATCATAGATTTACTATGTTATATTCTAGTAGACAATCCCTATGAAGATTATAGATTTACTATGGTATAGTGTGATATAATGTACTTATGAAATATTGAGTTGGAAACCTTAAAATACGCTCCGTAATTTCTACATTTTCTTTCCTTATTCTTTCATAATTCTATCGAGATTTATTCCATAGGATTATGTATTTACCTACCCCTCTACACTAGGTTCCTCCCTTGTTTTTCTCATTTTCGTCTTTACTATAACGAGAAATGTAAGCAACATTATCTGTTTGTCAGCCAACATACTTGAAGCATATATTCTTGGGAATGATGTTCTGTTACTACATATATTATATCTGCCTCTGAGAAAAGGTAATTGATCCAAATCTAAAATCATTTTCCCTTATCTCTTGCGTAGCAATTAATTATCTTAAAGAGAGACTAAGTTCTCTTAGGCACTGGTCTCTCCTCAACCGAAGGGTTGTCTCTAGGAGCCACAACAGGTTATATGGTTTAATTTTATTGAATTAGTTATTTAAATTACCAAAAATTAGATGGTGGGAATCACCAAATCACTATTCAATTCAATGTTATCATATTAATAAAAAAATGGTCACATAGATAATCACAATAATATAGAAAATCTAGGGACAACAAGCCCTAGGCAATGAAACTGAGAAAAAAGGCATGTAAGGTGTCAAAGATCTCTGCAGGGAGCATCAGATATTAGCCCAACAATTGGTAACCACTCGTTACTATGCTGGTCATCAAACCCCAGCAAAATCTTAGAGGAAAAAGGTTGCAAGGCCAACCAACAAGACGCAAATGAGCACCTGACAAGGGTAGAACATACTCTCTAATGGTAAAAAATTTACAACTTTAATATACTCTCTAATTGTAGACATTTTAGAGCTAACAATTTTTCTGAAAAAATGTTGGTGTTTTCAGTAGATTTTAGGTTAAATCTAGGTGGAATTTTTAAGAAGTCATATTACAGTTTTGTGGAATTTGGGATGCAGAGGGAGTTTCTGATGATGTCGAATCCATTTCTAGTATTAAAATGATGATTAAAACAATAAGAATTTAATATTTTGCAATTAAAAAAAGTGTAATATGTAGTGCAATGCAATAAATAATACCCATGTATATGTTACAAAAAGTTTAGTTTGAATAATGTGACGTTTAGACTAATAAACTACTATAAGGGTGAGATTGATATTCTTAAAGTATGATGACACTTTCTTAACCTCTTCAAACCACAAATCATATCACTTGATTGAGTAAAGAGATAGAACTCTATCTTCATATACGTAATTTAATGCATCATTTTTCAGTTTTTACCCAACAAAATATTTATATGGTAATTTTCTTTAATGTGATAAATTATTTTTTATAAACATTAGATGTATTGTGAGAATACGTTGTTATTAATATTTGGTTTAATAATAATCTTAAATTTTATTATCATTAAAAAATAAAAATTTATATTAAAAATTAGAAAATATTTAAATGAAACACAATATTTATTTATAAAAAACAAAAAAAATATAAAAATATATTCAACAATATTTAAAAGAAATCTAAATAATTTATATAAATAAATAAATTAAATAAATAATATAAAACATTCTATATTTAATTTATTGTCACAATTATTAATTTAAAAAATTTAAAACAAATCTGGTTTGTTTATTATCATATACACTACCAAATGTAATATAAATGAAAAATGAAATAATATAATATAGAAATGTGAATATTAAAAAACATAAATATATATACAACAAAAGTAACCAAACCCAAGTAATAATTTTACATGTAACTGCGTAAAGCTTTGGTTCCATTATTCACTCTAGTTACGCCTATATGTAACCTAGTGCATGGAATTACGTGCTTTAGATTTACCTAATATCACATATTTATTTTGTTCATAGTGAAATAGGTAGATCTATATTCATAGGGTTACATACACTAAATTGCCTACCTAGAAAGTATGTCAATTCAGTGATGGGATCACGTGAAATTATTACATGAAAAATGAAATAATATAATATAGAAATGTGAATATTAAAAAACATGAATATATATACAAGAAAAGTGAACAAACCAAATAATAATTTTACATGTAACTACATAAAGCTTTGGTTGGTTCCATTATTCACTGTGATTACACTTCGTGCCTGTAGATTTATCTAATATCACATATCTATCTATTATGTTCATAGTAAAATGAGTAGATCCCTATTCATAGTTTTTTTTTAGAGAGAAAAAATCTTCATAGTATTATATTGAGTCAATATAAAGAGTACATATAAGAGACAGCAAGGGTCAAAACTAGCGTCCTTGCGAGCATATGAAACCCATAACTTACAGATACTCTATTCATAGAGTTACATACACTAAGTTGCCATGTCGATTCAGTAGATGTGATCACCTCAAATTGGCTTAGAAAAACTACTATGCCAAATCTCAAATCTGTGCAGGTATCACATCACTTTGTGTGTGGGTATCACATCACTTTGAATAATTACTGTTTGATAATTCTAATTAAAATTATATATATCACATCACTTTCAAAAATCACATTTTGTTATTTCTAATTAAAAATATATTAAAAATAATCACTCCATAGTATTTAATAATTGTGATTTCATAATGATAGCCTAATCTTTTTCAAATTACAAAAATAAATTTCATAAAAATAAACTTTATAAGAATTCTTCATTTCAATAATTTTTTAAAATTTTTAAAATTAATTTTAATTTTGAAAAACGGTTTGATAATTTTGATTAAAATTATATATATCACATCACTTTGAAAAAACACAGTTTGCTATTTCTAATTAAAATTATATTAAAAATAATCGCTCCATAGTATTTAATAATTGTGATTTCATAATGATAGGAGAGATGCTATTTTTACCCAATCTTTTTCAAATTACAAAAATAAATTTCATAAAAATAAACTTTATAAAAATTCTCATTTCAATAATTTAGAGCAATGAAAAATAAGATTTTTAAAATTTTAAAATTAATTTTAATTTCGAAAAATTTTATTTTAATAGGAAAATTTATGTTAAACTTTATAAAAAAATATTAGAAACAAAAAACAAAGAATTTTGACAACAATCAATTGCAATATAAAACTGATTATATGCAAGTTAGTTGTTTTTAGTGGGATTGTTTGGATTTCTCGGTATCGAAATCTAGGCGAAAAAATTGAGGTGAAATCTTGATTTGTGTTATTTAAACTGATTTTCTGACTGTATATATGAGTTCAGCACCTTCAAAAACCTCTAGGGCACTTTCATTGTGCAAGGGTTACCCATCAAACTTGTGATTTCAATAAATTCCCGAGGGATTTTAAAGCAATGAGACCTATAAAACCCATGAGAAAAGCCTCAAAAAGTCATTAGAGACAGCTAAATATGGAAGTATAAGAAAATCAAATTCTAGTACAAGAATGAAATCAAATTCCAATAAAAAAGAATATTTCTTACCTCTTGAACTATTTCAACTTATGCAGTTTTTATCGAGCAAACCTTATTTGCTACCCTATACATCTATAAATGTGTAGGGTAGTATATGCCGACTTTCTAATGTATACCAATACATTATCCGACGAATACTGCCCACTCATTGATGAATACATAGCCTAACAAGTAAGGCTGGCCTTATTATTGCTGGTTTACAGAATGACGTTCCCTCATGTCAATCAGATAAACACGTGTTTAAAAAATGCAACACGAATCAAGCGGCTTTATAATATTGCACGATAAACGCTGGGCTGACAGTGCGCAGTCACCCGACAGAGGGTGGAGTGATTAGCCCGGCAAAAATGAGCTGCAGGCAAAAGCAAGCTTCCTTCCATCCAAACCTAAGAAAAAGTCTGTGGTCACCTGAAGAGGATCAGAAGCTTCTCTCTTATCTAATCGACAGACGCACGCCCGGCTGCTCCTGGAACTCCGTCGCCAAGCAGGCTGGTAAACACCCACGCCTATCTAAAATTTAATTGTTTATTTCTATTCTATTCGATTCGATTCATAGAAGTACCTTATAATATGATATTTGTTTTTTGGTTGATTCGGTAGTATCATTTCTAACATAAGAGTATGAAGGTAAATTTGCTATAATTTTAGATTTATTGCATATTTCGAGATTAGAATATGCAAGAGAACTTTTTCCCGTTGAAATCAGTATAGCTAAAAATGAGATTAAAAGTAACAATAATTTTAAAATAATACAAACATTTTAATATTTTCCATTATAGAAATTTTACTATTATTATTAGTATGCTGAAGAGGGAATTTCAAAAGTATGATAATTCATGGTCCATCTAAAAGTTTATAGAAAACTTAGGATCATTCACTTTTTGAATAAGGTAGTTAGTAATTATGTTTTTTGGCTTGAAAGCTATAGAAATTTTGGACAAATTTTGAAAAAATCTGGTAGGGATTTTGTAAATCTAACTAAAAATGGTTTAAATTTATGATTTTGGGTGCCTTAGATGTTATCTTTTTTGATAATGTTGAATCCATTTTCACCATCAAAAACCTGATTTAATCACTACCTATGCATGAATCTTTAATTCTTTTTTTGCCTAGATTCCGTCCACTTTTGACAATCAAAACAATTCCTCGACCCCAGCAAACTACTCCTTTTTGAATATTATTATTATTCATGGTCAATCTAAAAATTTATGAAAAAATTAAATATCAGAACATAAATATGGCGTAAAAACTAATTTTAATTTTGAAAAAATAATATAATTAACAAAGTTTTATATATAATCTATTGAGATAAAAATACTAACATTTACAATAATTGCGTGCATGTCTTTGATTTTCGAGAACTTTCTAATTTATATTTTTATTGTTATGTTAAAATGATATTTTAGAACATCCTTTTAATAATTTTTTAACAATATTAATAAACTATTCAATTAAGTGTTTAAACTTTTAGTTAAATGTTTTAATTGATTATATGTTAATTTTTAAAAAATATACGATAAAATATACCATTAACATTCCTGTTTCAGCGGCATGAATGTAATGAAAATGTATTCCAATAATATTGACGTGAATATCAACGTCTCTCCCATTCATTTATACACAGGTCTCCAGAGATGCGGGAAAAGCTGTAGGCTCAGATGGCTTAACAACTTACGGCCTGGCCTTAAGCGAGGAGCATTTTCACGAGAAGAAGAACGACTCATTATACACTTACAATCCATTCTAGGCAACAGGTTGCTTTGTTTCTCCATTCCCAACCCTTGTCTTTACCCTAATATCATTCTTTCCTCACATATTGATTATATTTCACATTTTATTCCTACCTCGATGCCTACGATGCTGAACAGGTGGTCGCAGATCGCATTACATTTGCCGGGACGGACGGACAATCAGATAAAGAATTACTGGAACTCTTGCCTCAAGAAAAAGAGCCAGCCGTACAGTGACGCCATGCCCAGAGGACACCAGACACCTTATAACACCTGGAATGTGGGGCCCACACCTGAAAATCAGTTCTCTGGTCCTGGCCATTTGGAATTAAAAGAGGAAGAAGCAGAGCATCAAAAGAATGAGATTAGCCACCCGATTTCCTATTTCCGGAATAATATTAATACCCTCTCATGTGATGCAGCGTTTCTGGAATCCACTGGAATCACCATGCCTGTTGTCGCGGAAAACGAAAGGTTGAAAGAAAAAGTTGGGTATGAAGGATGGACCACTACTCATTCTTATTCAAATGCAGATAGTTGGCCTCATGTCGTCAATCCGGGAGCTTTCACGGTTCATGAGACTGTGGAAGGTTACGTGAGGCTGTGTGAGAACACTACCTATCAGTCATGCTCCCCAGTTACTTCCCACTACCAATTTGATTCACCAGCAATTAAATGTCTCCCCGGAAAATCTAACAATTATCATGTTGACGATGATTACAGGGATCGTCTAAATCTGAGTTCTGATTTAAACACGGGCGTCCCGACATATCGTGATCCTTATATCTACAGTGGGCTGAAAAGCTATCAGTTGCCTCAGATCCACATGAGTGGGGTCACTGATCATCAACAGGATTGCTTATTAGATCCCTATCAAGAAAACAAAGCAAATCTACTTTTCACAACAGCAGGAGGAGGAAGACGAAGTGGACCGTCCGATGTAGAGTGTAACAGCGAAAGCGGCTATGCTACACATCCGGGCGATGACAATATGTACAATTTCGCTGCCTCTGATCTCGATCGAATCCTTTGTAATTTTGATCAAAACTATTTTAGCCAGGCTAACCCATTTAGTGAGGTATTTTAGCGAGGCTAACCCATTTAGTGAGGTAGAACACATCTACTTTAGGTAGGTAAATCATCTAGCCCGATGTAGCTCTAAATGTAATATTTTTTATTCAGGTAGCGAGTTGATGGAAACTGCATTTTTATTTAATTAAATTGTGCACAAATTTCAGCTAATGAAGAAAGTAATAGATAGGTTAAGTGGTATGGATTTTTTTTTTTTTTTAATACATATGTTAATTTCGAGGATTTTATATTTCTTTTATAATAATATATACTTATTGTTACATTATATATTTAATATTATACGGTGCTGTAAGGAGATATAAAGCTTTTAAGATATACTTTTCTCAAATGTTTAAGGAATATATCTCTTTAAGTATATATTATTGTTAATTATATACTTAATATTATATAGTGGTGTAAGGGTTAAATTTTTTAAGGTATATATCTTTTCTCAAAAGTTGTAAATACAAAAATTTCTATTTCAAGAAACTTGATCTCCTTAAAAACATAATAAAGTAAAAATTAAAATATATCACGAGAGATTGCCAATCTTCTATATCGCTATCCATAATGCCAGCTTGCTGGTGAAGCTCGTATTCCCATGCTTCTATCAATCGGCAGACTTCGAACGAACTACCCTGATGGTACTCAGAGGCAACTTCATTGATAATATGGGAGGCAGATTTGCAGCTACAAGACTTTCCCTCAAGTTAATTAGTGAGACTGTGGCTTTTCCCTTCCTACAATCGCACGAGCCATGGTTCGAGAATTGTGGAGATGAATGTTGAAAGACGGCGAAGACCTGGTTAGGCAACCCGAGAATGGGTTGTATCTGACTAGGGCGCCTGTCACAGTAACCACATGTAATATACTTATTTTAATCGAACCCTATTGCCTCCCTGTCATGCAAACTTCCACCCACGGGTTTTAAAGAATTTTGGAACCTGAAAACAAGGGTCCCTCCTTGCCTAGCATAACTAAGGCCGTG
>APFE031662937.1:6503-20366 GCA_000404065.3 Pinus taeda | reverse complement strand
ACAAGACAAGACATGCCTTAAACAATAATGATGGAGGGCATCTAACGGTTTTTTTACAAGGACTCACATCAATACCTTTTGAAATTCTAATTTCAAAGTGACACACATAGAAACCTATTGACTTAAACAAATTTTTTATATTAATTTTTGGACATAGGTGAACTGTGGTTTTAAGTGATAACAGTAGTGGTGGTGATGAGAGGGCAAGGTGGCTATCCCTTAAAAAAAATATCCCTAAAAAAAATTTATTTTTTAATTTTAATGTTTTAATTTTTTTATTTTTTTGCAAAGTTGTTTTTTTTACTAATTTGTTTTAGAGCTTAATATTTACCCATGTGTAAACAATTTTTTTCAACTTTTTTTTAATTATTTTTAATATGTTTAATTTGTTCTTTTTTATTTTTAATTATCTAATTTGTTTTCATATTTTTTTTTAATTTAATTTTTTTTCTTAATTTCGTTTTTAGGATTTTTTTTTCTTTTTTTTAAATATAATTTTTGCTTTAAAAATTGTTTAAATTTTTCTAACTTACGAGTTATTTTTGGTTCGCCAACATGGGTGTGGATTGAGACAAGAGTGTGTGAGATGGATGGTCAGACAATACCAAGCCTAGCTCTGAATGATCCAATGGTAGACATGACACGTATTAATGGCAAGCATGATGGTCACCCCAAGTGGCATGGGTGGAACCAAAACATCAAGAAGGTTGTAAAGCTTTATATAACTCGTTTGTTCATCATTTTAACCTTTATTTGGACATTGGGTATGGGAGTGGGGATCAAAGGGATTGAGGCAACAGAGTATGCACAGGTCGTTTTGCCATGCATGCCCGCTGGTGTTGGCTCGAATGAAGTAAGAAGCATTAATGGAGTGTGGTTTGTGATTCCATAAGGTCAAGTCCTAGTGAGGGTGAGAATGGTTTGGGATCCGGGGGATAGGGTTGATGACTGTGTTGCAGTGAATGTCATTACTTAATTATGCATACAAGTGAATTTACTTGGCCTAGAAGTTAATTGGGGTTCCGATGATCAAATCTTGGTTGGCTATTTTCATTGTCTTTTTTTTTTTCGTTGGTGGCCCTTAATGACCCTATAAAGTCAAAATCCATCGACCTACTATTGGTGTGAAGACGTGGTCACAGGAGGAGATTGGAGAAGCTGGGGTCAGAGCACTAGGAGGGTTGTGGAATCGGTGTGTCCAATTGAACGTGCCCTTAGGGTGAATTGGTAGGAGGAGGAGACTCAATTTGGTGGGAAAGGCATGTATGTGTCATGTGTTTATAAAGCTGGTGTGGCCCCTCCTTTGGGTAGGTTCTGAGGGTGGAGTGGGTCAACGACATGAAACTTGAAGTGGATCTCCATCATGTAGAGGCAGAGGGGGAGGGCTCGGCGTGGAGCTAGCCACCGCGGGCAACTTGATGATCAGGTTGTTCGAGCAAAGGAGCGAGAAGAGGAGAGAAGAATTTTGGAGGACGAAGTTGCCGAGTGATGCACCTCGTCACCATAGAGTGTGGTGCAACCCCCAACATTGCAATTAATTGTTGAATAATTACACGGTACCATGCAAGCTTGGACATCCTCTAAGAGTTAAGGTACGATGATAAGAATAAGGTTATTGCTTATATAAATGATTTGTAGTTCTCTCAAGGTGAAATCCTAGACCACCTAGCTTCAATACGTCATAGCCAACGTAGGTCTCATGAAAGGCTGGATGAAATAGAAGTAAGGTGTAACAACCCTGGTGAAAAGTTCAATGTGTAATCAAATTTAATAAAGGGAAAATAAGACCACAGGTAAGGGACACTTATTCCAAGATGAATGTTGGGCAAAGATATCCTAGTGGGCATCACTAGATGTTTGTTTTGGCTAAGGAAAATTGTCAAAGGCGAAGGCAAAAATATTAAAAGGCAAAAAGGCATTTTTGGCACATTTTTTTTTATGAAAATAAAGGAAATTAGGAGAAAAGGAAGGTAAAAGGTCACAGGTTTCAAGTGAGGAGGAAATCGAAGGAAAATAATGGAAAATGAAGAAAATAGAGGCCTCATTCATAAAAAGGCTTTTGAGGATTAGTTGGAAAGTTTTTTCAATGTAATATTTTATCAGTTTAGCTTTGGATCTCTCTCATTATTCTCTCTCTCTCTCTCTCTCTCTCTCACTCTTGGTCACTTAGAGTTTTCTTGGAGCACTCTAGCTTTGGATCAAGGAAGGAAAAGCAAGCAAAGGGAAAGGAAGGAAAACAAGGATCAAGGAAAGGAAAACAAAATACAAGCAACTTCAACTGGAATACTTGCAGGTAACCTTTTGCATATGTTATTAACTAGCTGGTTTGGACATGCATGGATTTGCAAGTTGGTGTACGGTTCTCTTGTTGTCAATGGCATGGTTTTTCCGGGTTATGACAATGGTTTTCAACTAAGCCTTGCCTTTTTCTAGATGCCATGGTATGTTGGGATGTTTATTTTAGTTTTTGAGCGTTGGTTTGCTAGATGGATTTCAAAATCCAAGGTGGAGGTGGTCTCTAGTTCCATTCCCAAAGGCCTAGGAATCACTTGACCGGTTTTAGCAGGATACACAGTAAAGCCTAAGGGAGAAGTCTTGGTTTAGGGCCTAGTGATATGGCTTTGGATTGCAGTAAAGCCTCAAAGATTGGTCTTGGCTTAGGGCCTAGTGATTCGGTTTGGATTGTTGTAAATCCTGAGAGACAAGGAAATGGAAAATTCGAGTGATGGATTTCGGATGGCATTCCAAGTTCGGTTCGATTGTGATCGGAACACTGGTTTTGGTGTGATCACGGTTTGATGAGGGTGGAGTTGGTTTAACCTCTGGATTCTCTTGGTTATTCTTGTATTGGTTGTGTTGAGATCCCACATCCATGCTTGAAATATGGAATGGGGGTGACTAGATAAAAGAGAGATTTGGTTCAACCATGTCTATTGTCGGGTGGTACGTGGAAGTCCCGAACCTGGTCAGATTTGCCTATGAATAATAAAAGATAAGTTTTCTTAATTTTGCACTAGTTTATATGTGGATTTAATGTCTATCATATCTCTGATATATATATGGTTTTATGTTGGTTATAAATATGGTTGAATGATTGGTTCATGTCATGGTTATTTCATGTATTTACTCGTAACTATTAAATGAATGGATGCAAGACCTAATTGATGACGCACTAGTTCAATTGAGAAGGAGGTGATCCTTCTGGTTATGTTTCATAAGTTCTTTCAATCATTTATGCTCTATCTTGTATCCTAGACCTATAGGTTGCATTGATGCCAAGTGTTTGACAGAATGTCAGTCCCTGTTGAGGATGCTCAGGCCTAATCCGGAGGTTGATTTTGGGTATTCATTATTGTTATCATGTCTTTAATGGATTTTGAAGGTTGTAACAAGTTTTGGGTTGAGGTTAGGATTCTTGGCTAGAAAAAGTGGCTCAAATATCAGGGTCGTTGGCATAGGTATTTGAGAAAATTCCATAGTCGCTAGCACAGAGGCCTATGAGAGCGACTTTGAGTTGTTGGTCATTGCCATTCCTATAGCATGGGAGCGACTCTGGGTTAAAATGTTTAAAACACCAGTGGGACCCAGGGATGAGATTTCTAAGTGGTTGACATGTCTCTTGGGGGTGTTGTTGCTGATGTGAATGGGTTTGTTTAATGAGTTATGTCAATTCCATTTCCTTAAGGTCACCTAGGAGATTGAATCCCTTAATAACCTCTCTCATCACATGTTTTCCTAGCTGACTGGTTGCTTGGGTGGACCTGGGAGGAGGGGGTGTTACATAATGTTGGCACATATTGATTTTCATGTTCACAAGGGGCATGGTCAACCCGCGGTCCTTGAAAATGCTCAGATGTTGATACCTCCAATGTAGTATGGTTTTTGTTGGTCAATTTTATGTTCTGGTTGTATTTTGGGCGATACGACTAGTATGCCTTTGGGTTTCTTGTAAAAACAATGTCTATGATTCCAGATTTTGCACTACTCCCTTGGCGAGAAAATCCAGATGGGGTGAGGCTAGGAGAGAAAAGAAAATTTGGTACAGATGCAATAGATTTTTGATAAATTAATATAAACACTTTGATTGACAAAAAAAAAGAGTTATTTTTGTTTTTTTTGTTTTTACGTTTTCATAAAAAATAATAAGTTTTTTATATTATTTTTTATGTTTGATTTTATTATTTTTATTTTTAAACTTTTTTTATTTTTTTATTTTTAATGTTTTAATATCTATATATATATATATTATAGATATATATATATAATTTACTTATTATTATTATTTTTAACCTTCTTTTTTAGTTTTTTTTTAATCTTTTAATTTTTGTTTTGTTTTCTATTTTTAATTTTTATTTATTTATCTATCTGTTGTAGTGGCTACAACCTCTCTCCAAAATTTTGTCTACACTTCATTTTGGAGCCTCCTTCCTAAAATCCAAGTAGCTTATCTCGCACTGACCCAGGTACTTCTGCTTTTATTGAGTTTTATATCTTTCTTTAGACCTTGTGTTTTCTTACTTGCCTTATTGTCTAACCATAAGAAGACCTCCACACTTGGTTGCAACCTAGTCCTAGGCTTGCCTTGGTGATCTGCAAAATCCTAGAGCGAAACGAACCATACCGTCAGGAAATGTGCAGTTCAGCCCAATAGTGAGCTTTGGCTCTAGAATTGCGTAGACCCAACTAGAAGGCTGCCTTCAGTTAGGAAACTACGTAGAGCATGAGAGGAAACCTCAGCTACTCAGCCTAGGAATTGCGCATAAGCCTTTCCCCAGTAGCTTCCCGATGCATGTGCTAGTGAGTTTCCCTATTCTCCCTGGAACCGTGCAATCTCTTCGAGCATGCACAAAAAAAAATGAAAAATCATCCCTAGAAAATAGGGATCTATTTTTAGCAGTCACAGTTACACTTGAGTCATTTCTAGAAACTACCACCAAGTTTCACATTTTCCTAGATTTTTGGCCTTCATGTCTGTTGACAGTGTTGGAATTGATAACATGTAAGGGGATCTCCCCAGTAAGAAGTCCTAATTATACCTCAGATCGTTTGGTGTAGGAGTCCCAGTAGTGGTTCGTATGGTAATGCCTTGACCGCGATTTCACACAGAGGCAAGTAAGATAACTCTGTTGGTAGCAAGGGTGTGGCAGTTGCAGTGAGCCAAGGAAGGTGCATGAGAGGTTCTAACACACGGGGATTGAGGTGAGTGCGCCCCTTGGAAACGTGTGATAACACACAGTTAAGAAGGGAACACACGAGCGAAGATGCATCACAACATGGAAGGAAAGTTAGGAAGCAATCGAAAGTGATGGTTAAACCAACAACACATTTCAGAAAGATTCATACATACATACACAGATAACTATACCTGCATGCTTAAGAAAACCAATACATATATCATTTAGAGTAAACCAGATAGCATAGAATACAATACAACATATGCATGAAACGTGCTGGCTCTTGTTATCTTAAGAAGTGTAAGTTCCAGTCATACAATAAATCCATGTCCAACTACTAGTTCCAATAGTGGAACATTACAGCCACAACTGCCTACTCCTCCAAAGAGATGTACTATCTCTACGCAGTGGATAAGCCAAGGCTCATTACAATACTGTCCAAGCTTTCTCCAAGATAGTCTTATTGGAAGCTTGGTTGACCAAAAGCCTATATAATGAGTTATGAGGTTCTATTTATAGCAAAGGGTGGGGTGACCCTTGAAATTCCCCTTTCTGACAGCTCATCTACCCTCATGACTCTTCATATACTCTATGGTTATTACATCCAACTATCGACACTTGAACTTCCACTTGACAAGATGTTACGTTACAATGCACATGTGCCCATGTGAGACAAAATGGCTTGAGAAAGCCATGCAAGACATCACTGACGATCGATCCGTTGTGATGAGACCAACTTTTTGACATGCTTGTGATGGTGAAGGTGGCGAGTTGATGCCAAGCTTGGTCGTCCGTGATGTTGTGCATGTGCTCCATGGTGACATCTTGCTGAAGCGAACTCTTGCCTCCATTGCATCCCGGTGCATTGGTGTGGCTCCTCCATCCAACTCATCTTCCAACATGCGCATTGTCTTCTTGGGTGCGGCCAAACTAGCAACACACTGATGCATAATGTTCATGTTGATATTCTAGTGTGTGCTGGTGTCCATGTGCATCAACTTGTCAGAGCACATGTTCAACTCCAATTGGACTTGCTTCTTGTCTTTGCCTCGGTGAGTGTGCCAAATGGGTTAGATCTCATGCATGTGCGCAATGAGATGCATGCTTCTGAATTTCCTTGCACGAGATCAACAAAACTAATCACCATGTCTACACCGTGCCAGCTGTTGGGATGAATCTATAACTTTTACCGGCGTAGTTTCATCCGTTTGTGCATGTTGTGCCCCTTGTTGTACCTATTCCTACTGCAACTCATTCTCTCATCTGTGCAACTCATGTTATTCCTTGAGTTGCTGCTTGAGCACATGCAACTCCATCTCTATTATGTTCTCTGCCTTCACGTGATCTTCATGTCACATCATCAATTCATAGCTCGAGTATCCAAATTTGCTTTCACCACAAGTGGATTTGCTTAAGCTTGCAACTTTGTTCTGCCTCTTTGTAGTTAACAACATTCCTCTTGCATTCGCTACAACCATTATGCTTCCTTTAGTTATTGTTCATGATGCTGATCGTTGTGATGTTATTTCCATCATATCTTGATGTCCTTATCCACGAACAACTTGATGTCTTCGTGGGTAGGCAAGTCCATAGACACTTGATCTACTGCATCCCCAAGTGTGCTCTGAACGGTGTCTTTAACTTTGCTATCTTAGAAACCATTGTACCTATACTGCTGAGAGACATATGAAAAACTACGATCCCTGGAGACATGGAAACACTCATGGAAAACAATATGTCAGTTGAAAACCAAAATGAGCTTGAGAACCGACTTGTAACATACTTGTGTGATTGATCACAAAGGCTTAGCAATTTCCACCAGGAGGTTGGGAGACTAATTGGCAAGACTACGCAAGGCATAGTATGGGCTACTGGGAGGCTGACTGACTTCGGGAACCATGTAATGCACAGTCCAGTCTCATTGCTAACTGTTGGAATTGCGCAATGCGCAATCTCAGCTGGTAATGGTTACAGGCTCAGTGATTGAATTGCACAATTTTCTAGGCCAATAGTCACGGTCCCTCAGAATTACACAATGCAAGACTAGAGGACAGTCACTGGGAAAAAATGTGCATTTCCTGAGAGGAAGACAAAGCTTTACTTCTCAGGATTGCACAATGTTGCCTTGGTGAGGCAGATTCAGGGCCAAGGATGCCCAGACTCACTGACAGGAAATTGAAAGTGAATGTGAATGTGAATGCATGGTGATACTGAGTGTAAGCATAAGTGAATGATCATGCATGAAAATAGTGAATGAAAGATTCAGAAAATATAACAACATGCATGTGGGTGAGGTGAGTCACTGAATCGGCAACCATTCATGAAAAACAGTTTCATGCATGCGACAATAGTGAGATGTTAACGAAAACTGAAACATTGCTAGTACAAGCTAGTATGTATCAAAATGATAGCAAGCGCTCACTGAAATCAAGCAGACAACATTCATATGAAGCAAAACACAACAAGTGTTAGAAATGCAACACAAGACATGGAAAGTGGGCTTACCCCAAAAAAACTGAGCTGAATGTGCTGATGGCATTTTGATTTGTTTTAGCTTGTAGAAGTGTTTTTTTAAGTTTTGCATTGCCTTTCCCAAGTGTCACATGCATTACCATTTTTTTGCAATGACATTCAACGTTGCAACAAATCTCCTCACAAGCGTCATTGCTATCCATTTTGATTGATTCCTACACTTTTTTTGATTGCATGCATCATCATTCACTCATATCTGCACCAACCTTCACTCACACTTTCATAACTACTCATTTTCATGTTTCCCTTGGGCAGATATGGGCTTCCTCGGCTTGGATCTTACACCTCCTTGACATGCACTACACATTTTTAGATCTCAAGGCTCTGCCTTGGCTCTAGAAATTTTACATAAGCTGCCAAGTCCTAGCTCCAACTACACACTGCGCAATTCCAAGAGTCAGTACTGGAGCCTTTCCCACTAGGATTGCACAATGCATAGTCCCAACCAACATCAAGCCAGACTGAAATATGGATTACGTAGTTCTAGTCATCATCACCTCCCCATTGGAAGTTGGGACCGTGCAATATGTAGATCCAGTTGACAATCAGTCACCTCTGAGAGCCAGTATTGCACAATCCTTCCCAACAATTGCCCAACTTGTTGCTTGATCTATTTGAAGTGATTTCGATTTCAAGCTAACATTTACATGCCATGAATGTCCTCTCTATCTCTAGGTACATCAGTTGTTGAGCATCTCCTCAGAAGTACATGTAACATGGCTTCCAAGAAAGCTACATCAAAGAAGATTGTCGAGAGTAACACCGGAGAAGTAATGAAACAAGTGTTAGTGAACTTTGCACTTTATATGCATACACACATCTATTCATAAAGAAGGGAATGAAGATAACATGACAAGAAATCAAGGACATCTTTGTAGGGAACTTCAAGGAAGATATAAAAGATCGACAAGTTTATGTCAACATCCACTAGTCAGGATTTCACAAGGTTGCATGCAAGTACCCAACCTTACCATGTTCGAACAACATTCATTGGATTGTCCCACATACAGATCTCGAGACGATGACATTAAGCAGTGCCAGTGGAATACAACTTTTTACCTTCAGGATGGAAAACTATGATCAGATGTATCACTTACCACAACTGGTGATCTGCATGGATGCACTTTTCTATGCTCACCACAATAATGTGAATGCTAGAGATATCATAAAGTGTTGGGTGAAAGAGCCATCGAAGTTTGGAGCAACACGCAGTCATGTTTACAAGACTAAGTCACTCATAAACACCTACCAACTCTTGGTCATCTTTGCATGTCGAATGTACAGTTAAGAGGGCACAGAGACCTTTTAGCAAAGTTGGGTGGTTGTGTTGGACCAGTTGGAAAATGACGGAAGGCCATTCAACTAGTCGGGTATCTTGGCTCTTCAGCTAAAAGTGCAATTGAATAATGCCCAGAATTTGCCTAAGAATTAGCAATCGAGACTCTATATGTACATGTACCTACTTGATGCAATATGTACCCAATATCAATTTCCTGGTATGGGTTGGACATGGACACCATCAAAGAATGTTGTGAATATTTATTACATAGTTTCTTTCTGAGTGAAACTACTGAGGAGTCATGGCAAGGCTATCTAACCACTTCATCGTCACGGTTTACAAGTTTATATTTGAACAAGATCCACCTTGCATGTCCCAAAAAACAATGGAGGCACTACTCAACATTGCAGATTGGTATGCCTACACCTAGTGGCACCTTCATAAGGATTTTTGGTGGAGAGAAGCCTCTGCATGTGCTACCAAGAATTTCCATGGATAAGCTGGTCATACACAAGGTTTCATATCACATCTCCATAGGTTTATCAACATGAATGCACATGAGGAAGAAGGCACCATGACCTACTCTTCCTTTGTGGATTGGATTGTATGATATCAAGAGCTTGAAGGATGCAGATCCCGAAGCTAAGGACTTAAAAATATTTGAGTTCAATCCCAAGCACTACAATCCGTATGATCCACACTATATATGCAAGAACCCCTGTGTGAAGGTGTATTACCCATGGATCCATGAGACATTTCATTGGGCAGAGGAAGATCCTTGGAGGTACTGTTACAACTCCTCTGAGCTCAATGAACCAGTCAGTATGGATATAGAATGGAAGGCTACTATACAAGCAACAAAACCATAGGAAGAAACAACAACAAGAATAGTGAGAAGTAAATTGATGCATGACAAAGGAAAGAGGAATATTTCCAAGGACCCAGAGGCCGAGCAAAGCTACAAGTTCAAAGAATATCCTCTCATTGAGAAAGCAATTTTGGCAGTGGAGGTGAAGAGGCAATAGTGCATAAAGAGAGCAGAGTGAAGGAAGAGAGAAAAGAAAAGGTTGGAGGAAGAAGAAAGGAAGTTGTAGGAAACATAGAAGAATCTGAAAGAAGAGAAGGAGCTAAGAAGGAGAGAGAGGGAAGAAACTCATAGATAAAACAGGAAGAAGGGCGAGGCGCAATGACAGATCAAACTGGGCCAATACAGGTTGAAGAATCAAAACAACCAGTAGAAGAAGAAGAGGGTGAGCAGTTTCAGGACTGGGAAGTTTCTCAATAGATTGAGAAAATGGTTGAAGATATGGATGTGGAGTTGGCATAGGAGCCACATGATTAAGATACCGTCCTCATGCAAGAGTATTTGAGTGCACACCGTAGTCTCCACCACCTCCAGGATACAAACCAATCCTAAGTGAGAAAGGAGAGGTTGTCATCCTTGATGATGATTTGAGGATGGATGTGTAAAATATTTCCTTTGATGAGTTGCAAAAAAATATTGTACGGGTGCAGAGAAATCATTCCCTGGATGATCATGCATAACTTGCATTTATGAAGGAAAGGGTGATCATGTTAGATGTTAGAAAACATCCAACTTCCATGGTTGATGCCACTAAGGCTTATGATGAAGCCGCGAGCTCAAGTGTCAAGTTCTTGATAGCAGAAAATGATTGGATGGCAAAGAACTTGCAAGGGCCAGGCAAAGAGAAGAAAAATATGCAGGATCCGCTATGGCAGAGATGAGGAAAATGACACTTTCTAAAGTATCGAATCTCGAGAAAGCCATGTGAGAACTTTACTACAGATTTGTCACTGTGCAGAATGTATTTTTCAACCTATATGGTTATCAGAAAAGGTGCATCAAGATTTCCCAAACTCTCAATGAAATAGATGCTGCTATTGCACACATACAAGAATGGACAATGAGATACAAGGGAGCCCCACATTACTTGCATAGTATCATGAAGCTGAAGGCAGAGCTGAACAAAGCACGAATCCAGATGTTGATCTGAAACTATGAGAAAATCCCTCCACTCATCAGTAGCATTGACGCTTCCTATGCATGGTTGTTCAAGATTTTGGATGGCATGGTGAGGACACAAAGGATCCCTTCAATCAGTTCCTTTACCCAAGCCATTGAGAAAAACCATGTCCAACTGGAGATCGATAGGTATATGGAGCAGTTGATGTGAGAGGCCACCAATGATGAAATGCAGCTGAATGTAGAAAACATGTAGTTGGTGGTCCTACCGTACTCAAGATAATGTTGCGCATGCTTTAAGATGAGTTGGAAAAAGGTTCCATGACCATATACCCGAAATCCATGGAGGCAAGGGTCTGTTTCCAGAAAGACATCATCAAATAGTATGGGGACATCATAATGCAATACCAAGCTTGGTATCAGTTCATCACCAAAGATCATCAAGAAGATGTTGACGAGTTCATATTTCCCCAAACTTCTGAGTCTTAGTGTTTGTCTTATCAGGCTCACTCTAGCCTATTTTGTCCCACATGGGTATATGTGGAAATTGTGTATTATTGTAAATATGTGGTAAGTTAAATTCCAAGCGTCATTAGTGGAATGTGAACAATAATTATGTAATGTAAAGAGTTATTTGTAAAGGATTTAAATAGTCATGAGGGTAGTCAAAGAATCAAAGGGGAATGTCAAGGGTCACCCAACCCTTTGTTATAAATAGAACCTCATAACTCAAAGACCAAGCTTTTGGGAGCCAAGCTTTTGGCTAGGCTTTGACTCAGAGAAGACATGGAGAGTATTGTGATGAGCCTTGGCTTCTCCACAACGTAGAGCGAGTATACTTATTTGGAGGAGAAGGTGGTGTTGACTGTAATATTCCACTATTGGGGCTAGTGGCTTGCAATGGTGTATGTATGGATGAAACTTTCACTTAATAATAATATAACTGAGCGAACATGTTTTCATGCATATGTTGTTATTGTAGTTGGACTATTCTGGTTGCTTTAGCAATGTGTGTTGTTTAACTTAAACATTTTATTATGAACTATTTTGTATGCAATTATATGAATCTTGTTGAAGGCGTGTTGTTGGATTAACCCATCACATTGGTTTGTGGACTATTCCAACTCCAAATTGTGATTTCATTCCGCTCGTGTGTTCCTTTTAGGCTACGTACTATTACAAGCTTCTAAGGGACACACTTCCTTTTCCCCTCCATGTGTTAGAAACCCCATGCATCTCACTTGACTCGTTGCAAGGTCACACATTTTCTTCCAACCAAAACTATCATACTTACCTTTGCGCGCAATCGCGGTCAAGGCACTACATTACCACCCACTGCTGGGACTCTCACTCCAAACGGTCTGAGGTCTATTTGGAACTTCTTACTCGGTATATCCCCTTGAATGTTAGCGGGTCCAACACCATCAACATTTATGGTGCTAGAAGGAGGGATAGATGACAAGCTAAGTTGTCAAAGTCTATTTTGAATCTCGGCACATCATTCATGACTTACATCACAATCTCAACTCCAACATGTTTTTCTCATGCTCATGATTTCGAAGTGTCGGAGGATGTCATCGATGACTTGTCACGAATCAAATATAATGGTGAAGGTAGAATAGCCTTGTTAAGGCATAAAGTTTCTTTCTTGGGCTTCTGTGATAGGAATGAACTGCCCTCGTATGACATTGCCTGTGGGTTGTTTGCTTACATGTTTAGATGGTGCGTTCAACAATGGTGTCTCATATTTCCTGCAACCTCTATTCGCTCTTTTAATCATATGATCAAAGAGTTAGGCAGTGCTTTCTTTTGTTATGACTATAAAGCACTTAATCAAAAGATATTAGAATTACAAAAATCACCTAATAAATCTCTTGCGCAATTTTGGAAACACTTCCATAATATTTCTTTTCAAATCCCTGAAGATGAGTTGATTAGAGATTTCTCAGAGAAATATTTCAGTACCTTCTTCACGTATCTGAAAATCAACATGAGTGAGAATCATTCAAACCCCTCCCAACATATCTTGGTGTTAGAGCTTGCAAATCTAGTACGGACAAGGTTGTTGTCACAAGTGACTCTTCGTCCTCCTATCAAACATCTCTAACTCCACAGGACAAGGTGGGAGAAGTTGCAAACCATTTTGTTGAAATGTCACCTCATCCCACCCCACCTGATTTGGGCATATCTACATAGGTTTGGACTGCAACCTTGATAGTTGTAACGTTTTCTCGTTTTCTCAACCTCCATCCTCTAGTTCCTTTAATCCTCCAGATATTGGTGTGGTATGTTCATCCTGTTAGCATTTGAGATTTCACCTAGGCTGAGATAGACAAACCTCAAAGCTACATCAAACCATTTCACCTCGTAGCTAGCCCTACGAGGTATGAGAAGGCTCTCTCGGATCAAACTCGGTAGATTTTTCAATAGGATGAGTTGACCAATTAGGAACAAGGATTTTAGGCTAGTAAATTGATAAGGGGGTTTGATTTAAAGTTTTTGGGTTTTTTGGTGTCGATTGGAGGGAGTGCAATTCAGGGTGCGGGGATTGAGCTCAGTTTTTGCAGGTGGGCCTTTGGGGCAAGGTAGGAGTTTATGCTGATGCCTTTAGCTGAAAGAGATGATCAAGGAGGAAAGAAGAGAAGCTAAAGAGGGCAAACAATGAATTTGAATCCTCTCTAGACAGTAGAAAACATAAATTTTAAACAAAATTGAAATCTGAGCATGGCATGCATGAATTCAAACTTTATCACTTCTTTTGTTTAAATAGCAGCAAGAGATTAAGAAATGGAACACATAAACACACTTACAATGACAAGTAGGAAACACACCATCAACACAATAATCCACAATAATCCACAATGAAGTCTGCAAAACCCTGGCCTTCCTTTTCC